>CM035166.1:21621119-21878619 GCA_020205615.1 Panax quinquefolius
AGTTAGCTCGATCCAGGAGAACAACCTAGGATACTCGGTTTTCGATCTCGAGAGCGACCCAGAGATACTCGGTTCCAATCTGAGAACAACCCGGAGATTGGTTCCAACCTCGAGAACTGACCCCAGTAGGGGTGCTCATCGGTAAAAACCGAGCCGTGCAAATGTGAAAATACCAAAAAATCAAGAAGCCGAAATCGATGCAAATTTGGGTTTGATCTTAGGTTCGATACAATCGGTACCTATTTTTCGGTTCGGTTTTCGGTTTTGATAGTGAAAATTTGGCTTGCAAGATTACGTGGTTTTCGATTTTGATGGTGGGTTGGCTTTGCAAAGCGATTCAAACCAAAAAACGACTGTAACTTCACAATTTGTAACTTTCGGTCCCATTTTTGATGAATTTACATGAATGCAAAAGTTGAGTTTCAATTTTGCAAATTCAATAGTGCAAATAAGAGAGCGATAAAAAGAGAAGGCTCATAAGTCATAACAATCACTTTGATCTGAATTTTAGGATAAAAATAATATTTATAAGATAGTTTTGTGATTACTTGTAGCGTGTTTGATAGTTGTCTTATGGTAAAATTCTCAAATATATGTAATCAAAAGATTGGCAAAAGTTTGATTCAAGTAAAATTTTAGGAAGCATTGTACTACAAAAACATCATACAAGTTGTTTCAAAAGCGTGGGAAGGACCAAGCAGAAAGTAATTCTATGAAATAAATGCAGTCTACGAGATGCACAAAATTAGCAAACACTTGCAGTTGCACCTATATACTATATCTGAGATCTCGGATCTCAGAGTGTAGAAGCTGGCGATCTCTGAGATCTAACGAAATTACCGTCATGCCGTCGAGCTAGCTAGTCGGAGGCGTTGGTACTTAGTTCGATTGGTTCGTCGTGTTTCAAATGCTACTCGGCAATTGGTATTGGCTGAGATTTGGGAGAAAGCGAGGTGAGCTTTAATGGAGGAGAGCAGGTACTACGGTAGAAGACCGAAGAAGAAGGGACTAGGGAGAGTGAAGACCGAAAGTTCTTTGAAGCTTTGTAGAATTAAGAGAGAGAGAGAGTAAATAAAGTAATTTAAGTATTTATTAGAGTTTGGTTTTTTGGTTTTTGGTTTTACCGAATTCAAAATTTTATTACCGCTCTAGGTGCAAAGAAAAGTATAAAAAAAGAAAAGCATCTTGAAAAATCGAAAGCGAAAAAAAATCGGTACTGCATCAATCTAAGTTCAAAACGAATCGGTAAAAAAGCGAAAAAATGCAATTTTTGAGCACCCCTAACCCCGAGGGATGCGGTTCGATCCAGGAGATAAACCCGAAAAAGTCGGTTCAACCTCGGAGACAAACCGAGGCACTCAATTCCAACCCCGAAGATAACCCCAGGAGGTCAGGTACACCTTAGAGATAACCCTAAGGACATTCAGTACTACAATGATCAATCGAGAGATAACCTTGAGCAACTAGGGCCGGAGCAAAAAATGGGTATAACCAAATTACCGAACCGAACTGAAATAAGTTAACCAATTTTTTTTGAAAATTTGGTTATTTTTAATATTTCGGTTATATCCGAAATTTTATACGATTTTTGGTTAGCTTATACTGGGTTTCACTTTTGGGATATTCGGTTTAGCAAGAATAACCTAACAAAGCATGTATTGATGTATTTGCGGTGCACACATCACTTAAAATAATAATTTGACTAATAGTCACTACTCGGCGCATTACTAGCCTCTTTGACTAGACTACGAAGTCGAACACTCGAACTCTCAAGTCTCGATCTGAATCTCTCAAGTCTCATCATCCCAACCCAAACCCGAGAAGGCGTAATCCAGTCGCGAACTCGGAATCGGAAGTCGCCGATCGGAACCATGCTTCTTCCGATCTTCTCCGAATCTCTTTTCTACGGTGAGTGGTGAGTCCTCCTCCTTTTCTTAATTTCTTACCGTCTTCTCTTCTTTTCTGCTGCGCAACTTCTTCGTCTCTTTTCTCTCGATCTCTCATCTAATCTTGGTTTGAAACCTTTAAAGTTTAAACTCTTGATATAGTATGTTAGGTTATATATAGTTTGCTACAATATGTTCTAATCCAACCTCTTTGGAACAGGGTTTCATTCTTATTTTCAATTGAAATTAGACCTTTAGAGGTATTGGTTGTGCATATTCATGTTCTGTAGGTTCTCCTCTTATCATAATTTAGAATTGACCCAGGCATAGGAGCATCAAATCGAAACTATTTAATTTAAATTCAACATAAGTTTCCTCCATAAGATATATTTCTCTTTGAATGCAAGTAATTCTTAATCCAGTAGTTAAGAAAGAAAAGCAACAAAGTGCACTCTTTTTGAAGGTTGCTTTAGGTGAGATAAAAATCGATTTTAAACACGGTTTTAATGAATTGTAGTCCTGGACATCCCAATTCTTATACACGACTTATAAGAATATTTATATTAGCGGGAAGGAAATTTTTTGATTCTTGTAGTTAATTTGTTTTAATAAGAAAGAATATTAATCTCCGGTTGTTTTGATTTTAGTAGGAGAAAAGTTCTACTAGTTTTTATTTTCTAGACTCTGTTTTTCTTATCAATGTTTATTTTATTTGTAAGGTTACCTTGATACTTATTTAGTTATTTTTATCTATTAGTAATGAATGTTTTACATTCACGTATATGTAAATGATTTTCTCATTTTTCCTATTTTATTTCTTCTTTATCTTGAATCAAAATAATGTTATTGATGTTGATAATCCATATCCATAAGAAAGTAAAGGATCAATAATGTTTGCAATAGTTTGAGCGACTTCTTGTGATTGGCTTGTGTTGTACTTGTATATGTCATTTTGTTTGTGCAACACCAAGAATGTTGATAGTTTGATAGTTGATGTCCTTTTGAAGTCATCGATTGTTCTCTTTGGTTGTTCTTTATCGTATTTTGCAAGATATTTTTGTTCTTCCTTTCATTTATTTAGTAGCTTGCAAAGGTGATGATGGTGATTTTAGCATTAAGTTGCATCTCAAAAGTCTACTTTTAAGGTCTATGTTTTATTTTTTTAAAATTTGTTTGATTTGAACTTTTGCAAGAACTAGATGATTTTTGCTTTGCATACGTTGTTTGTGAATTATTTGTATGCTCTTTTTTTCATACTTTCAATTCATTAAAACTGGTGTTTAGCTTACGGAATTTGATCAATCTGATGATGGTGAAAAAATCCAACAACTAGGATGTAAGTCATGTTAAGACTATTGGCCATATGGCAATAGTAAAAGAATCGGTTCCCAACTTATTGTTTGAAGTTTTTGATTGATGTACACTTTTTAAACTTTTGTTGTTAATGTAATTTGATTTGTTTGAAATTTTCAGATGATGTCAAGAAGTACTTTAAATGATTTGTAAATGTTGGATGATACAGATGAGCCTGACCTTGATGACCTTGATGCAATTGGAAATGAGAAAGAGGGGAGTGACAGTGTTCCCACCCCCACCCCCACCCCCACACCCACACCCACCCCCAATATAGAAACAAGTACAAAAAAGCTGCAGGAGAGTCGGAAATTATAAAGGCGCAAAGAAAAGATGATGGCTTTGTTGCCTCTTTTTTAGTCTTAACAAAAGAGCTCTAACTCATGCAAGCATACATGTGTCAACAAGCAATACATAGCAAGTAAAGTATCGATCCCACAGTGAAAGTTGTTTAACTTAAATCACTATTCATTAATTAAGTCACTATATGTATATGCTCAAACTAATGACTAAGATTGGTTTGTTCTCGAATTGCAAATAACAACTAAAACAATAATAATGACGGAATAAATCGATTCTAGAAATAATGGGATCCTAACTTCATTTAATACTTCATTCAATCGCCACCATCATGCATGACTTGTTCACATATCACAGGAAAGTAACCAAGAGCACTAAAAGAGTTTTAGCCATTTTTCAATGCACTAAGACCTACTTACACAACATCCACAGATGATAGACTCTATGTAATCATCAATATAACCAAAATCACTATATGCCTATGTGAAATTGCAACTATATTGAGTTTAAGTTCAATCCCTTATTCTAACTTATACGGTGACAGTATATGTCTATCTGGTTCATGAAATACATAAGCCATATAACACAACCTATATCGTATACTATCATGATTATAATCCATATTTGCATGTTCATTGTCAATTCCATACAAATACTGAAACAAATGGTGATCAAGCATTCATATATGCAAAACAATCATGATAGACATCCCATATGATATGTAAAACAATCCAGCATTTAAGCATGCAATCAAACTACATATTAATATCCGTTAGAATCCCATAATGGAGTTTAGTTCATGACTGAACCAAAAGTTATTATGGGATCAAATCTAAACATGATTAATAGACAAACAATTGAAAGATGAAAGGTACAAACAATCAAACCTAATTGCTGAATATAGATCAATATTCAAATCCTCATAAGATTCCAGCAAAATAATAATAATAAACCCACTCTGGTAGAAAATCCCAAGAAGAAGCAGAAAAGTAGAGTTTTGGCCTCTTTCTCTGTTGGAATCTCTCCCAGAGAGTAAACCCTAATTATGTTGTAAAGATACGTCGAAAACTGAAAAATTGTCAAGTGATACCTCTGACACCAGTCAGCAATCGTTTTAAAAACATTACAACCCTTAAAAATTGGAAATTAAAATAAAACAAATCGTGACTTGAGGCCTGCATGGCATGCCAAGCGTCTCCTCTAGTTTTTTACTCATGGCGGTAGCATGAGACTTGCGATAAGTTCGATGTTGATCGAGGCTCTCGCTGGTAGCTGGCCTCCCTAGGCTTGTTATGCTCGCATCCGCGCAACTTGCAGTAAGTTCCATGGTCATTTTGGTAGTTTGCACGGCGTGGTATGGCTCAAGCTCTCAAGGCTATTCTGCCGCGCGGCTTACACTCTGCAGATCCTGGTTCTTGTTCTGATTCTATCATGCTACTGCTGCTGCTACTTGTTCATTCATGCTTAATCTCCTTCCATGCTTGGTCTCCTTGCTTCATTGCACCTTCATGTCATGCATATCCCGCTTTTGCCTTGCCTTCACGCATCCATTAGCCCCGTGTCCTATAACACCACCAAATTAGGCCGATTCCTACACTTATTCACCAAAAGAAGTTTTAAGTACTAACTTGAAATGCAGCTAAAACCTACTAAAAAGTACTTGAGATGGGCATAGTTCGCATGAATTGGTACTCCATAAGTAGGTATAAAACCCACTTATCAAATACCCCCAAACTTGAACTGTTGCTTGCCCTCAAGCAATGCATACTAATGAACAATGAAAATGTAGTTATATTACTATGCAACTACATTATGATGCAACTAATCTCACATTGTCCCAACTATCATAGAACTTCAGTCCAATTTGCCTCAGCGAATTTTTTTTAGATTCAAGAATACAGATTCAAATTAAACTGCAGGCATAATGTCATACACTCAGGTAATTCAAAAATGCTATAGAGATGTTGTGTGTGTGTGTTGTGTTCATCAAAACTTGATTTAGGTGCAGAATACTCATGCTATATTGCTTAAAACAGAAAATTATAGCTTAAATCAAGACTTATGTATATATATGCAACCAAGACTATTCCAACATCATAAAATAAACTAAGGTTCAACAATGTGCTTAACTGCTTAATTTTTATTCACGAGGGCGACTTTCGCACTTTCCCGCGGTGTTTATTATCTTTTTCTTTTTCACATGACCGTGTAATATCTTACTCCATTAGGCACACTGCTACCCCTTAGCGAGCTTTCAACTAACGACTCCCAGACCATGAAAGACCTTAGGGCGCTAGGTGTAGAGACAATCCCCTCGGGCGTACTTACTCAAGTAGCTAGGGCCCCGAAATAAGATTAGCCACGTTATTGCTATTCTTCTTTTTCTTTTTCTTTTTTTTACACACAGATACCCATGTTTTCCCAAAGTTTAAAAATCAATGTTTTATACAGTCTATATTCCATTTTCACATATTTCCCTTCTTAAAATTACATTTTTTTATCGATCACTGCAACACATGCTTCTTATACCTACAAGTGACTGTGAACACATTTGTGCAAACCGAAAGCATTTAAGCAGCATTATGAATTACATTGTGTAAAACATTATATCTCAGCTTATATTATCCAAAGTACTCAAGAATCATTTCAATATTTCACTATCATCATTGGCTAGACAAAAATTTCTATATGGCAAGAACTGTGAGATATGCACACTAAACATGATATCTTACTCTAACATGCAACTATATGCTAGAATTTAAACTAAACATGCAAAAACTACAAAAATTAAGCGAATCATGCTAAAACTAAAAAAAAAACTATTCATGCAAAACTATATGCAAACTAAAAATACTACCCAATACCCCCAAACTAATCATATTCAATGCCCCATTGAATGAAGGTAAAGGGTACGAAAAACTCCCCTAAATATCGGTGGTGCCACCCTCCTCGGGTGGTGAATCCGGTGGTGGATATGGTGCTGCAGTTCCGAACTAAGGCCATTCGAGTGTTGTTCCTTGTTGCGCAAAAGCTTTGGCTAAGGTCCTTGTGAGTCCCGTCGCAAATGTGCCCAAATTATCGTACATGGCATCGACCTTTCGCTCCAACCTTCGGAGCTGGTGATCGCCATGAGTGGCACGTCTTTGCGTGTGATGGAATGGGCCGACCTCATCTGTCTGCGGAGTTTCTTTGTGGCGAGCCGCTGGAAACGTGGGCTGCATGATGAATCCTAGTTCGCGTGGGTGTGGTACACCACCTGTCCACTCCTTGAAATTTACAATAGTCGCATGAGTGATTGCATGGTTTGGAGTCTGCTGTTTGCTTTCATTATGCCATTGGACTCCTTGTTGATTACAGAGCATGGCTACCACCGATGCATGCGAAATAGTCCCATTTCTGATCCCTCTCATATAACTCAACATGTTTTGATGGATTAAAAGGCCGACATCAATGTACTTTCCTTTGATGATTCCCCACAAAATAATCGCACGCTCAGTGGTTATTGCATTGTAATGAGTTGACGGAACTAGCTTGGCATAGATAAATAGGTTCCAGTCTTGGGCATATTGATTCAATGCTGACAATGGAAACGATTTTGGTTCAGTTGTCTCTGCCTTATACTTCCATTTGGTGCCCGGAATACACAAATCAGTAATCACCACTGCTAGATCCGTTTCTAAATATGCACCTTCTATCCAATTGTTAGAACCGGTGGGTGGTGCATCATATATGTTGAATACTTCTCTAATCGCGGAAGGTCAAAAATTCACCTGCTCTTCTCGAACTAGCGTTATTCCTCTTGTTATCATCTCCTCAGCATTCACATAAAATTCTCTAACAATCCCCACGGGGATAGTCAAAGGAGATGCCGTTAAGCCAACCCAGTCTCGTTTGCGTACCATATACCAGAGTTGGCCATCCTGCTTCACAGGTAGAAGACCCCGTTCCTTCACAAAATATTTGGCCACACTCCGATAATAGTCTTGCTGGGCTTCCAAACTGATAAATTTACTCTCGTCCAAGACATCCTCTTCGTGGTGATCAGAGGAAGATTCTGATGAAGAAGAGAATGAGATTGCACGTGCTCTTTTTGGGCCCATGTGCGGATGATAGAGAGAATGAAGAGGAATTGTTGATGACCATCCCCCCAATCTTACTGCTACACAACCCAAGTAGAACCCTAGATTTATGTCAGGAAAGAGATTTGTGGGTATGAACTTTGATGAGGGTTGATTGGCCTTATGAATATAGGAGAACAGAATAATACGCTTCTGTTATATTGAAGGAGAGACCCAATTAGACCTCAACTCAGATTTTATACTGTTAACAAATATTTCCACGGCTATCATGTCATGTGTGCAGCGTCCTTCATAATGGTTCTCGGTAGTGGTAGCATGAGTGGCATTATTAGTGCAGTAATGTGCATGCGGTGCAGCGATGCGTGTGTTTTGTTCATCGCGTGGCCGCGCGATCCGCCTCCTCCTATCTTCTTTGTTTTATTTTTTAGATTCTGCAAGACAAAAATGCGTGCTCTCCAATATACTTAACTAAATAAATAAAGAGTGAAAGAGAGAATTTAGAGAAAGAAAATAATGGGTTGCCTCCCATCAAGCGCTAAGTTATAGTCAATTAGCTTGACTGTCTCTGATGCTCATGTTGAAGAAAGAATTGAGGCGACTTTACAATGCATCTACCGACCACCAAAGTAATGTTTTAAGCGCTGTCCATTCACCTTAAAAGGCTTGTCTGGCAACATATCGAATATTTCAATAGCACCATACGGAAAAATAGTTTTCACTGTGAATGGTCTGACCACCTCGATTTTGACTTCCGGGAAAAAGTTTAAGTCGGGAGTTATAAAGAAAAACCCTTTGTCACGGTTCAAATGCTCTCTCAATGATTTTCGGTCATGCCATTTCTTCACTTTCTCCTTATCTGACTTCAAATTTCGTATATACGCAATCTCAATTCATCCAACTCATTGAGTTGATGTATTCGCTTTCTCCTGATGATTTCAAATCAAAATTTAGCTTTCAAATTTCCCAATATGCTTTATGCTTGAGCTCCATAGGAAGGTGGCGGGCTTTTTCATAAACGAGTTGAAAAGGTGACATACCCAATGGTGTCTTATATGTTGTCCTATAAGCCCATACTGCATCATCTAACTTCAATGACCAGTCCTTCCTTGTGGGATTCACAACTTTCTCCAGGATTCTCTTGACTTCTCGATTTGACACTTGACTTGGACATTCGTTTGTGGGTGATATCTTCGTAATAATCGAGATTCACCCATATTTAGCCAACAAAGTCGAAATTACTGTTGCAAAAATGAGCGCCTTAAATCATTGATGATAGCCTTTGGAGTCCCAAACCTCGTGAAGATACTTCTGTGTAAAAATCTGAGGACAACCTTGGCATCATTTGTTGGAAGAGCTGCCACTTCTACCCATTTCGAGACATAATCTACAATGACGAGAATGTAGAGATTCCGCGGGAAGAAAGCGAAAGGCCTATGAAATCAATTCCCCATACATCAAATATTTCTACTTCCAAGATTGTATTCAATGACATTTCATTCCTTTTAGAGATGTTCCCCACTCGTGACATCTATCACCTTCTTTGGACAAAATTGTATGCATCTTTAAAATTGTCGGCCCGATAAAATCCGCTTGTAATATTCTAGCCATTGTTCTTTCACCACCATAGTGACCGCCATATACGTAGAGTGACAATCCTATAGAATCCCTCGGTCTCGCATTATATGGAATACACCTTCTTATAACTTGATCGAACAACATTTAAACAAATAAGGCTCATCCATATATACCATTTGACATCATGCAAAAATTTCTTCTTTTGATAACCCACCAAATCGGAAGGTAGCATCTTACTTACCAAATAGTTTGCATAATCGCAAACCATGGCACTTCCATTTCACCACAAGCATTTGTTCATCCGGAAAGGATTCATTGATTGAAACCTTGTCATCTTTCTCCTTTTCGGATTCTTAAGTTGAGATAAGTGGTTTTGCCACTTGGTTTTGAGTGCCCTTCCTATCCTTGATTTCCAAATCAAATTCTGCGATAATAAAATCCATCGATCAATCGAGGTTTTGCATCCTTCTTCTCCACTAAATGTCGAATTGCGGCGTGATCCGTATATCTATCACCTTTGTCTGCGATCAAATATGCTCGAAATTTATCAAAGGCGTACACACCACTTGATAACTCTTTCTCGTGGTGGTGGTGTAGTTAAACTGTCGTCTGTAAGGGTCTTGTTGGCATAATAAATAACATGAAACATCTTCTCTTTCCTGCCCCAAAGCAACCCCTACTGGCGTAATCATTGGCATCACACATCATCTCAAATGGCGATTCCCAATCTGTGCGATAATAATTGGTGCTTTGATGTTAATTTCCCTTTCGGTGCTCAAATCTTGAACACGCAAGCCTCATCAAAGTTAAAATCGCATCCTTCTCCAATAAAAAGCGCATAGTGGTTTAGTTATCTTGGAGAAGTCTTTGATAAATCTGCTTGGTAGAACCCTACATGTCCCAGAAAGTCGTGAACACCTTTTTTAAAGTAGGTGGTGGCAATTTCTCTATAGTTTCCAACTTTGCCCTATCTACCTCGAGTCCCTTCTTGATACTTTGTGTCCTAGTAAGATTCCTTCTTGTACCATAAAATGATATTTTTCCAGATTCGATTACTAGATTTGTTTCAACACACGCTTCAAAACCATCACCAAATTCTCAAGGCATAGATCAAACGAGTCCCCGAAAACTGAGAAGTCATCCATAAATACTTCACATTACGCTCCACCATATCTAAAAATATAGCCATCATGCATCTCTGAAAAGTAGCTGGTGAAAGTAGTATGCACACAAACCAATCATATTTGATGATAAAGCATATACTTTGCAACAATCTTATTCATTTATTAATAAAAAGTATTAATTTATTAAAGGCTTTTAATTATCTACATGATCTTTGTTTTATAATATGTGATAAACCCATAGTTTTAAGCAATGCTTTTAGAATAATGATGATGATCATTCTAATGAGATCTAAATTCTTAGAAAGCTTAAAACTAAAATAGTTCCCAATCGTTGGATTACTAAATTGGGGATTAGTGAATTCGGATAGATTGGTACATACGTTGCTTGCTCATTGGATGAGGATGATTGATCTCATGATCATTTATGTGGAGACACTAAAGCAAGTATGTAGGTGCTTATTAGAGAATAAGTTCACTGAACATGGCTCGCTAAGGAATACCTAATGGAGTTTTACTTGCTTGTTAATAGGAATTCCTGTAGTGATAGTAGTACAAGTGATCCTTAGACTTGAGATCATCATAGTATCTTGTGTATGATGAGTTATACTTTGACTTATTCCTTAAGACCCTTAGGGTATATCAAAGGGTATGCTTGGGTATAATAAGTTATACATGGAGATAATGTATGATCAATAAAGAATCTACCGCTTCTAGTAAACGAAGAGAAATGTCCTATGTGATTCGATAAATGACAACCAAGTAGTCCTTGGCCAAGGCACAATGAAATTAGAAAGGAGTTTCTAATTTGCATTATTTGGTGTTGTGCATTTAAGAGTCGAAATACATATAATTAAATAAAATAAGACTTGACAGTAATTCCATGTCTTATATTTAATTGGGACATTGTATGGTGGAAGGATTGAAATGTACGGTAACTATTTACTCAAAGGTTCTTTTATGATTAATGTTGAAATCAATATTATCTAGAAAGTCGTTGATCGCTAGGGAGGCTTATCCCTATTGTAGAATAAATATTATTTATTTAAATAAATTAATATTTTAATTTATTTATTTAAATAAAATTAGAATTGTTCTAATTGATTTATTCATAACCGGTTTAATATGGAGAACCTAAAGGGTCACACCATAAAAGGAAGAATAATTATTTAAGAAGTTAATGGCATAATCATAATAATAAGTTAAGTATATTTAATTTAATCTATGGTGATAGAATAAATTAAATAGCTTAATATTATTATTTAATATTTTAGAAATATTAAATATAAATTAATAAGAGGAGTCTTATTATTATTATTACTATTATTATTATTTAATTCCTAAAGGAGTTTGGGAATTAATTAATAAAAGTACTCTCAAATATCCTAATAGGATTAGGAGGCAAATTAATTAAAAGAGTTTAATTAATTATCCCTAATAAGATTAGGGAGCTTAATTAATTAAAATAAAACCCAATTCCTTAATTGTTAAGGAGGGTTGCCCACATCTATAAATAAGAGGAGTCTTATTATGGGTGATAGGGTTGTTGACTTTTACAACATACGTGATTCCAATTGTTGGGAGAGTACGCTCTTTTCTATGAGAGATAGAAAAACTAGGGTTTTGCCAAACACCCATCTTCTTGAATCTCTATTCTTCCTTGGTGGATCACCTCTAGAGGCCAAACACTTGGGTGGCTAACGTTGATCAAAGGAAGGAACTAAACCCGGCGGATTCAAGTTGAACACAAAAAAGATTGGAGGTGAACTTGTACCTGAGGAAGCTCGAATCTTCAAGGGTATGATTCTTGTTCTTTCTTTTTCGTTTAATTAATTGCGCATAAAGGATGATCCGGGTATATAGTTTGTAAAATTTTAAAACTCGATTTTACACGTTTCGCTTATATTGTGCAATTTGATTGCGTTCATGAATATTACAAACCTAACGGTGGCATCGAGCCAAACCTTTATGCTAAATTTTAATTATTTTAATTTGATATGTATATTGATATGTGTTTAGAACAATTTAATTGGGCTTTAATTTTATTCTATAAAATTTATTTTTTTAAAAAATAAATAAAAAAAAATTTATCATGAAATCCGATTTATTTGTCGTGGTCAGATTATCATGTTGCTTTACTTCCGCTGCGAATTAGTGATATATATTCACGTGGGTCATGTTGGTTATATATCATGTTAGCTGCAGGAAACTTTAATTATATATATAATCGTTTATATATATATATATATTACATAATTTGAGTGAATATTAATCTATATATATATGATATAATTTAACAAAAGTTATCACTGAAAGTAACATATCTTTGAAGCTTATATGTGGTTCTTCACGGAAATCAAAGGCAGGAAAGGTGATTCACGTCAATTTTTTTCATGTATTACCTTATTATATATATTATGTATATATAATATTCTTAATAATTTTATAATTAAAATAAAAGTTTATTTTAATTTTAAAATAAAAGATTTATTTTAATCTTAAAATAAAAAGGTTTATTTTAATTTTAAAATTAAATTTCATGCTAACTAATTAGAGTTGGAATTGGATTCCATGATAACTAATTGGAGTTGAAATTGGATTCTATGTTTCCTTAAATAAAAGAGTTTATTTAGTTATGAAATAAGATTTCATATTATTCAAACTAAAAGAGTTTATTTGTGAATAGGAAAAGAATCAATCTTTCCTTAAATAAAAGAGTTTATTTAGATATGAAATAAGATTTCATATTATTCAAAATAAAGGAGTTTATTTGTGAATAGGAAAGAGAATCAAGTATTTCCTTTAATAAATGAGTTTTTTTACATGGAATTGGATTCCATAATTAATTAAAATAAAGGAGTTTATTTTGATTAAAGATTTTGATTAAAATAAAATAGTTTATTTTATTCAAAATTGGATAAATTAAAATAAGGTTAAGTTAGGATGACCACACTGGGTTTGGGCGGTTTCCACTTAACCACACTGTAGTCGATAAACCTACATTTAAATACCCGAGCCTTTTGAGTTGAAGTGAAAAAGTGCTTTCCATCTTAACTCAGTTAGTTGAGTTGGCTAAAGACTAAATTACCCTCTAGTGTTCATCTTCATAACTTCATAACTAAATGTTCCCATTAGTGTTCATCACAAATTTTTACTCCTCCATAAACTATCAATTTTCGCCACAAAACCATAGATCTACATCACAATTCCCCTCACAAATCCATCTCAAGCAAGCCAAATAGAGACCCATACACAAGCTGCGACTAAGAATTCTACAATCAACATATTCATGCTCGCTTTGTAACAAGGCTGCAACTCCATTCAAATCTTCACTCACTTGATCCAACTAGGTAAAAACAATTTTCACACACTCGTTTCAATCATTCTCGGTCTCTGACTATTAATTTAAGTTTCTAAAACATCTACATCATAGATTATTTGAAAAAAACCATTTCCATTTCATAAGAAGAATTTTTTTGGAAACATTCATATCTTATATTGGCGTGGGTTTATTTGGAAACTTAACAAATAAAATTTTTTGTGTACTTTGCTCAATCTCAACAAAACCCATAAAAGATATAATCTGAACCCATATTCCAAAAACAAAGATAAAAATAAACTAACCTAAATTGGAACAAACTCAAGCGAATCACGAAAACCCATATTCCAAAAAAAAAGCTCTCAGAATAATGACTATACCCATGTATAATCACAACCAATTTCAACAATGGAACAATCAATAGGCGCTTTAATTAGCTCCCAAATCAATAGAAAATTACATATCCGGTAATGAATTTGTTGTGTTATTAACTTACCAAAAGAAAAAGGAAAATCGGAAAATGAAACTTTCGATTCTTTTACAAACAACTAAGGCGTTACAACATTACTTATCTAGAGCACCTTGATTTTCATATTAGACTTGAATGCAACTTGACCCAAATTGAGACTCATTACCTTTGAAACTTCGACACTGTGAATAGCAAATTTGAAGTCGACCAAATACCGAATTGGTTCCCTACACCTAATAAAACATGGATAAAATATTATTCGCAACACATATTCTAAACATCAATGTTAACCCCTTCATTGGAAATTGTCCCAATTGTTTTCCATATGAAATTATCTGCACCTTTTCTTATCACCATTCTCGCATCGGACGTATTAGATAAAATATTAAAGAATAACCACACACACACAATGGAAGTGTGAAAACTTGCATAGATCTTGATGAAAATCATGAAGATTGTCTTAAATCTATAAAATTTAGTACCTTGTAATTGTCAACTAACCGAGTAAGCATCACATTCACGGGCAAATGATCTTTGAGTACCATCTCCGAGAAATCTTCAAAGGTGTGTGGCATTGGACCTTGTGTAGCTATGAATCGAGAAATACTTTCAGACAGAGAAGTCTACAAACACAAATTATAAATTACAAGCAACGAATGTGATTTCTAACACTACTCGTGGGTTTATTTGGAAACTTAACAAACAACACCTCCGTTTCGAGTTCGGATGCTCTAGCGGCAAAAAAATACCTAATTAACCAATTAAGACAAAAACCCATAAACCCACCTCTCTCTACCTTCAAATTCCAACACATTTTCTCCAAAAGAAGCTTCAATTCCCACATCAGGATTCTCATTCTGGTTCCTCTCTTGAATCTCATCATCCTCTTTATCCACCCCCGCCGCCTTCTCCCTCTTCAATTGACCACCATCTTCTACCTTCAAGCGATTCGACCCAGAATTTACAGAACCGATCCTCAACCATCTTCTACCTTCAAGCTTTGCCGAGACGTTGCAAAGCTAGGGTTTTAGCACGGGTACGGACCCCTAGACAAAGAGGGGACTGATGATGTGAGACTTCCATAAGCGCCACCTCCCATGTCGTCTTTGATTTCCTCATGTACTTACCCATTTTTGTTTTTGCCTAATCTATCATCAAATTCCAGACAGAGAAAGGTAAAAACAGGGGTGGATGAAAGAGAAAGAGGAGTATGAGAAAGTCGGGAGTTGATTTCAGTTGTTTGTTTAGAGAGAGAGTAGTGAGCTTGAGGTAGATCTCGCTTCTCTTAACAAAGAACGAGGAAGAAGAAGACCTATTTTAGACATTTACCCTTGTTTTTTATTATTACATGCCCTTCTCACACGCCAAGCGTTTGACTTACTACGCATAGCGGTTAAATTGGATGGAAAATGTAACGTTTTCACTTGACTCAAAATGTTCTGTATTTAAATGTAGAGTTTCTCGACTACTGGTGGTTAAGGGAAATCGCCTAAACCCCGGTGGTCATCCGAACTTAACCCATTAAAATAAAATAGTTTTATTTTGATTTAAATTTGGATTAAAATAAAGGAGTTTATTTTGATTCAAAAATAGATTTTATACTAACTAAATTTGCCCATTAAATGATATCAATATATATATTGAATATTTATTATTCATCGGATGAATGTTATGTATTGATGCATATGGTGATATGTATGATAATAAATGAGATTGATTATGGACAATTGACCAATGTGATTGGATTTTATTTTAGTTGGATGCATGAATGTATGGGTTTTTATTAAATGAAATTCTGCGTGCCTCGTCTTCTCTAATTTTTACGAATGTAAATTCTATCTCCCTCCTATGTACTTCCCTTGGCTAACGATCAAGGTTTCTATTTATTTTAAATAGTTTTGTAATAGGAATAATTAGAATTAATTTTGAAAAATTGGAGATTAAGGAAGCAAAGGCGCTTGAAGACCCATTTGTAATGGAGCCCAGGGTTTAAATGTAATAGTTATATTTAAATATTATTTCTTGCACCCCCTAGGGTTTGACCTTTTGGTTCACTTGGTGGCTCTAGTGAACCAAACTAGAATAAAAGTCCATAATCAATCCGGGTAGAATATAGTATTCTATATGTGCATGCTTATACTATATATATATATATTATATATTATGCAAACATGCTTTGCATGTTCATTAATATAATACGCGTATTTTTATATATATATGTATATGTATGCGCTAAACAAGATGAAACAAATTAATAACAAACCCCTCAAATTTTTTATATTAAGTCCTAAGCGTTCAAAGATATTTGGAATATCGAGCATTAAGCCTTCAGCATGATAAAATTAATAGAGTATTAAATATTTAATATGAGTTTGTTGTGTCACCACAAGGCAAGTATTAAGTATTTAAGATGTTAATTTATAACATTTGATGCTTATAAAGAAAATTGAACAATATTGTTTTTTGTGTCACCACAAGGATGATATTTTCTTTTTGAATATATGGAGTGCTAGGTTGGACTTAACTTGGATAATTTTGATTAGGATGTGCCACCACTTGATCAAAATAATTTAAGAGGCAAAATACAAGGAGTTGCATAGTTGATGTAATTGACAAGAGTTGTCTACCTATTTATTTATATATAGTTTGTTGTGTCACCACAAGGCTATATACATTTAAAATGGGATCCTTATTCTCACTAGCAAATCTTTAATTAGATTTTTTGCGAACTATATATATTGAGGTAATATAGTTTGAAGAAAATAGTGAGAGATACCAATTTAAAACAAGACCTAATTTATTTTGGTAATTAATAAAAGAATGTATGTTAAAATGTTGTTAATTACAAATTCATTTCTGAGAATTTTACAATGTCTAAAATTACTATCCTTTGCGAAACATATTTGATGTTAATTACTTAGGATAGAATTACTCGGATTGGTTAAGGAATTTGAGAATAGTTCTCATGGTGAAAAGCTATCTTATGTCACTGAATCGCCTTTATCCTCGCAATGGTTGCGAGACAATGCCTCGAGGAAGAGATTGCTACTTTTAGAAAGTGGCAAGATGATGCATGATTGGCTCGATGCATCATGCTCGCATCCATGAGTAACGAGCTTGGTGTCGACTTGAAACTATGGATGCTTCTTACAAAATTCCGCACATCAAGTAGTTGATGGTTAGGAAAATGGGGCCGATAGATATCTCGATATCTAAGGAGCTCTTCCGTTCTAGAATGACCAGATGACACTACAAGATGCTGGACAAAAAGTTCTTAACATAATCATGGATGGAGAGTTGAGCCAAGATTTGATCTTGCACTCACTCCGGACTCCTTTCACAATTGTTGTGAATTTTTCATATAAACAAGCTAGATATCGCCCGTTGATTTGCTTAACATGTTGAAAAATGATGAGAGTCACTTTCCAACCAAGAAAGACCAAGTCTTCTTGGTAGGGGCCAAAGGATCTTCCTACGAAAGAAGAAGCGATTCTAAGAAGGTAAATATAAAAGCAAAAAATAAAGGATAATAAGAACAAAAGCAGATCACGGATAGCAAAGGTGTTTGCTTCCACCGCAATAAGCTTTGACCTTTGGAAAAGAAAGCTGCGAGAAGCATCTTGCGAGGCTAACCAAAGAAGCTTAGTGAAGTTTGGTTATAAATACAAATTTGTTCATGATTTAAAATAAATTTTTCTTTAAGTCGAGGTTCTACTTGGGTATTGGATACTGAGCTTTGGTTATCATAAATATAGATTTATGAAGGACCAAAAACAGTAGAAAGCTAAACAAATATAAGTAATCCTATGTGTGGGAAATGAAGCAAAGGTTTGCAACATTAGCCATAGAAACTTATAGTTTAAGCACTTACTGGGCAAATCTATTAAGTCGATAAGTTATTATTGTATTCAGATTCTCGTTAGAAACATTATTTCCATTTTATTATTGGACAATGAAATCTTTGGTATTATATTTAAGAACAATTGTTGTTCTATTTATAATAATAATATTTTGTATAGAAGCGAATATTACTTAATGAATTTTGTATGCTTGACTTATGTGAAAATAATTTTGCAAATTGAACAAACTAGTATAAGAAAAGGAGATGATCATTCAAAGAGTTGAATGTGTGTATTTGATGAAATACAAGTGTGAATTATTTGAAAAGTTCAAAGAATTCAAAAGTGAAATAAATTGGCAAAGTATTAGGATTCTTTGATCGAATCAAGGAATGAATACTTGTGCAATAAGTTTCTAGATCATCTCAAATGGTTTTTTCTCACAATGGGCGTCTTCGATACATAATAATTGATTGATGTATCGAAGGAAAAATCATACCTTGTTGGACATAAGTACGGTCCATAATGATTTTTCTGACATTTCGGTATCCTCTAGGATAATGTCCTAGAAATGGAACATATATCTACGAAAAAGGTAACCTCAAAATCCCCCCAAGACTCCATAAAAGTTATGGATGGGGAGGATTCCTAATCTTAAGTATGTTAAGATAAGGGTTTGTCAACTTATGTGAAAAGGTTTCAAAGGATAAGTTTGGGACAAAATTTGACAAGTACAGATTTGTGGGACATCCTAAAGTAAGTTTAGGGCATATGTTCTATAATCTTACTTAGCAAAAGGTGTTTGTTGAGAAACATGCTTCCTTCTAAGATAAAGATGTTTATCATTGAAAGGCAAGTGGGAGGATAATAGATCTTGAAGAGTTCAAAAATCACAAAACACTATAAGTCAAATAAGAGGAACCTGCAGATAGACCTATTGTACCCACAAACCAATCGTAAATTTGGAATAGTAGCTTAGAAGATACCTAGGAGGTATGGATTCATCATGGATGATGATGATGAGGTATCATCATAGAAGATGATGATCGAGTTACACATCGATGAGGTAAAGAGTACTAGTGTGTACAAAAGGGTCAGTGGGAGCATCGTGACATTCCTAGTATTATATGTTGATATACTACGGATAAGGAATGACATACTAATGCTACAATCAGTAAAGATAAAGTTGTCTAAACATTCCTCCATGAATGATTTGGGAAGAGTATCGTAATTGGGGATATAAATCTATATAGATAGATTTAAAAGGATGCTCGACTTAACGAAGAGCATTATATACATTTGATGCTAAAGTCGTTTAGCATGAAAACTCCAATGAGATGTCTCATGTTGTTGAGACATGGAGTATATCTCTTAATAGTCCCCATAGACTCCAAAAGAGAGATCGCATGAGTAACTATCATGTATGCAATAAAATGTACGAGACACGATGTTGATCGGTCATATTCGGAGAAGTTCAACGTGAGACGTTGGAAAACATCTTAAAGTACTTACTTGAGCACTAAGGATGTGATCATACATGGTGGTGCGAATTAAAACTAGAGGGCTTAATGGACTCAAGTTTTTCGAGACGGAACAAGATAATAGAAAATCCACTTTAAGGTAAAGCGTTACCTTGAGCGGTGGTGCGATGAATTGGAAAGGTTCCAAACAAAGAAAGAGTTGCTAGTTTAGTGATAAAGACAAAGTACATGTAGTTTGTAAATGAAGTCGCAAGTTGATTGTTTGGATGAAAAGTTCATTACGTGAACTAGGAATAGTTCTAAGCCTCATCTTGGATCTAAACATGTGTTGCGGCACTTTCATTTGATTAAAGAATCATTGAAAGATGGGAAATCACTATAGAGATAGTGGACTCTCAAGAACAACATTACATATCCATTAACTAAAGCTTATCCAACAAGCAGGATAATTGTCACTTAGAAGAAGAGTATGAGATACCATGACGATTGGCTTTAGTGCAAGTGGGAGATTGAAAGTAGTATGCACACAAACCAATCATATTTGATGATAAAGCATATACTTTGCAACAATCTTATTCATTTATTAATAAAAGTATTAATTTATTAAAGGCTTTTAATTATCTACATGATCTTTGTTTTATAATATGTTATAAACCCATAGTTTTAAGCAATGCTTTTAGAATAATGATGATGATCATTCTAATGAGATCTAAATTCTTAGAAAGCTTAAAACTAAAATAGTTCCCAATCGTTGGATTACTAAATTGGGGATTAGTGAATCCAGGATAGATTGGTACATCGTTGCTTGCTTTCATTGGATGAGGATGATTGATCTCATGATCATTTGTGTGGAGACACTAAAGCAAGTATGTAGGTGCTTATTAGAGAATAAGTTCCTTTGAACATGGCTCGCTAAGGAATACCTAATGGAGTTTTACTTGCTTGTCAATAGGAATTCCTGTAGTGATAGTAGTACAAGTGATCCTTAGACTTGAGATCATCATAGTATCTTGTGTATGATGAGTTATACTTTGACTTATTCCTTAAGACCCTTAGGGTATATCAAAGGGTATGCTTGGGTATAATAAGTTATACATGGAGATAATGTATGATCAATAAAGAATCTACCGCTTCTAGTAAACGAAGAGAAATGTCCTATGTGATTCGATAAATGACAAACAAGTAGTCCTTGGTTATAAGAATGAATGAAATTAGAAAGGAGTTTCTAATTTGCATTATTTGGTGTTGTGCATTTAAGAGTCGAAATACATATAATTAAATAAAATAAGACTTGACAGTAATTCCATGTCTTATATTTAATTGGGACATTGTATGGTGAAAGGATTGAAATGTACGGTAACTATTTACTCAAAGGTTCTTTTATGATTAATGTTGAAATCTATATTATCTAGAAAGTCGTTGATCGCTAGGGAGGCTTATCCCTATTGTAGAATAAATATTATTTATTTAAATAAATTAATATTTTAATTTATTTATTTAAATAAGATTAGAATTGTTCTAATTGATTTATTCATACTTAGGTTTAATATGGAGAACCTAAAGGGTCACACACCATAAAAGGAAGAATAATTATTTAAGAAGTTAATGGCATAATCATAATAATAAGTTAAGTATATTTAATTTAATCTATGGTGATAGAATAAATTAAATAGCTTAATATTTATTATTTAATATTTTAGAAATATTAAATATAAATTAATAAGAGAGTCTTATTATTATTATTACTATTATTATTATTTAATTCCTAAAGGAGTTTGGGAATTAATTAATAAAAGTACTCTCAAATATCCTAATAGGATTAGGAGGTAAATTAATTAAAAGAGTTTAATTAATTATCCCTAATAAGATTAGGGAGCTTAATTAATTAAAATAAAACCCAATTCCTTAATTGTTAAGGAGGGTTGCCCACATCTATAAATAAGAGGAGTCTTATTATGGGTGATAGGGTTGTTGACTTTTACAACATACGTGATTCCAATTGTTGGGAGAGTACGCTCTTTTCTATGAGAGATAGAAAAACTAGGGTTTTGCCAAACACCCATCTTCTTGAATCTCTATTCTTCCTTGGTGGATCACCTCTAGAGGCCAAACACTTGGGTGGCTAACGTTGATCAAAGGAAGGAACTAAACCCGGCGGATTCAAGTTGAACACAAAAAAGATTGGAGGTGAACTTGTACCTGAGGAAGCTCGAATCTTCAAGAGTATGATTCTTGTTCTTTCTTTTTCGTTTAATTAATTGCGCATAAAGGATGATCCGGGTATATAGTTTGTAAAATTTTAAAACTCTGATTTTTACACGTTTCCGCTTATATTGTGCAATTTGATTGCGTTAATGAATATTACAAACCTAACAGTGGCATCAGAGCCAAACCTTTATGCGAATTTTTAATTATTTTAATTTGATATGTATATTGATATGTGTTTAGAACAATTTAATTGGGCTTAATTTTATTCTATAAAATTTATTTTTTTTAAAAAAAATAATAAAAAAAATTTATCGCGAAATCCGATTTCGCTGTCCGTGGTTGTATCATGTTGCTTTACTTCCGCTGCGAATTAGTGATATATATTCACGTGGGTCATGTTGGTTATATATCATGTTAGCTGCAGGAAACTTTAATTATATATATAATCGTTTTATATATATATATATATATATGTTACATAATTTGAGTGAATATTAGTCTATATATATATGATATAATTTAACAAAAGTTATCCTGGAAAGTAACATATACTGAAGCTTATATGTGGTTCTTCACGGAAATCAAAGGAACAGGAAAGGTGATTCACGTCAATTTTTTTTCATGTATTACCTTATTATATATATTATGTATATATAATATTCTTAATAATTTTATAATTAAAATAAAAGTTTATTTTAATTTTAAAATAAAAGATTTATTTTAATCTTAAAATAAAAAGGTTTATTTTAATTTTAAAATTAAATTTCATGCTAACTAATTAGAGTTGGAATTGGATTCCATGATAACTAATTGGAGTTGAAATTGGATTCTATGTTTCCTTAAATAAAGAGTTTATTTAGTTATGAAATAAGATTTCATATTATTCAAAATAAAAGAGTTTATTTGTGAATAGGAAAAAGAATCAATCTTTCCTTAAATAAAGAGTTTATTTAGATATGAAATAAGATTTCATATTATTCAAAAAAATAAAGGAGTTTATTTGTGAATAGGAAAGAGAATCAGTATTTCCTTTAATAAATGAGTTTTTTACATGGAATTGGATTCCATAATTAATTAAAATAAAGGAGTTTATTTTGATTAAAGATTTTGATTAAAATAAAATAGTTTATTTTATTCAAAATTGGATAAATTAAAATAGGGTTAAGTTAGGATGACCACAGGGTTTGGGCGGGTTTCCACTTAACCATTGTAGTCGATAAACCTACATTTAAATGCAGAGCCTTTTGAGTTGAAGTGAAAAAGTGCTTTCCATCTTAACTCAGATTAGTTGAGTTGGCTAAAGACTAAATTACCCTCTAGTGTTCATCTTCATAACTTCATAACTAAATGTTCCCATTAGTGTTCATCACAAATTTTTTACTCCTCCATAAACTATCAATTTTCGCCACAAAAACCATAGATCTACATCACAATTCCCTCACAAATCCATCTCAAGCAAGCCCAAAGGGACCCATACACAAACTGCAGACTAAGAAGCGACTACAATCAACATATTCATGCTCTGCTTTGTAACAAGGCCTGCAACTCCATCAAATCTTCACTCACTTGATCCAACTAGGTAAAAACAATTTGATTAAGTAAACGAAGAGAAATGTCCTATGTGATTCGATAAATGACAACCAAGTAGTCCTTGGCCAAGGCAGAATGAAATTAGAAAGGAGTTTCTAATTTGCATTATTTGGTGTTGTGCATTTAAGAGTCGAAATACATATAATTAAATAAAATAAGACTTGACAGTAATTCCATGTCTTATATTTAATTGGGACATTGTATGGTGGAAGGATTGAAATGTACGATAACTATTTACTCAAAGGTTCTTTTATGATTAATGTTGAAATCTATATTATCTGGAAAGTCGTTGATCGCTAGGGAGGCTTATCCCTATTGTAGAATAAATATTATTTATTTAAATAAATTAATATTTTAATTCATTTATTTAAATAAGATTAGAATTGTTCTAATTGATTTATTCTGTTAGGTTTAATATGGAGAACCTAAAGGGTCACACCATAAAAGGAAGAATAATTATTTAAGAAGTTAATGGCATAATCGTAATAATAAGTTAAGTATATTTAATTTAATCTATGGTGATAGAATAAATTAAATAGCTTAATATTTATTATTTAATATTTTAGAAATATTAAATATAAATTAATAAGAGGAGTCTTATTATTATTATTACTATTATTATTATTTAATTCCTAAAGGAGTTTGAGAATTAATTAATAAAAGTACTCTCAAATATCCTAATAGGATTAGGAGGCAAATTAATTAAAAGAGTTTAATTAATTATCCCTAATAAGATTAGGGAGCTTAATTAATTAAAATAAAACCCAATTCCTTAATTGTTAAGGAGGGTTGCCCACATCTATAAATAAGAGGAGTCTTATTATGGGTGATAGGGTTGTTAACTTTTACAACATACGTGATTCCAATTGTTGGGAGAGTACGCTCTTTTCTATGAGAGATAAAAAAACTAGGGTTTTGCCAAACACCCATCTTCTTGAATCTCTATTCTTCCTTGGTGGATCACCTCTAGAGGCCAAACACTTGGGTGGCTAACGTTGATCAAAGGAAGGAACTAAACCCGACGGATTCAAGTTGAACACAAAAAAGATTGGAGGTGAACTTGTACCTGAGGAAGCTCGAATCTTCAAGGGTATGATTCTTGTTCTTTCTTTTTTGTTTAATTAATAATTGCGCATAAAGGATGATCCGGGTATATAGTTTGTAAAATTTTAAAACTCTGATTTTTACACGTTTCCGCTTATATTGTGCAATTTGATTGCGTTCATGAATATTACAAACCTAACAGCTGGAGCGTTGCACAACCCAAAAGACATTCTTTGGAAAGCGAATGTGCTGTAAGGACATGTGAAAGTTGTCTTTTCTTGGTCTTCCGGAGCTACTATTATTTGATTATAGCCCGAATATCCGTCCAATAGGCAATAGTACTCATGACCTGCTAATCTGTCCAACATCTGATCAATGAATGGAAGTGGAAAATGATCTTTCCTAGTAGCCTTGTTGAGCCTGCGGTAGTTCGTGCATACTCTCCACCCTATCACTGTTCGTGTTGGAATCAACTCGTTATTCTCATTAGTCACTACTGTCATGCCACCCTTTTTTGGTACACACTGCACTGGGCTCACCCATGAGCTATCTGAGATTTGGATAGATTATGCCCGCATCCAACCATTTTAGCACCTCTTTCTTAACCACTTCTTTCATTATCGGATTAAGTCTCCTTTGTTGCTCAACCGACGGTTTACTTTCATCTTCCATCAGGATTTTATGCATACAAAATGAAGGGCTGATCCCTTTGATATCTGCTATGGTCCAGCCAATCGCTGATTTGAACTCTCGAAGCACTCGTAGCAGTTTTTCTTCCTGAAAAGATGTTAATGTAGAAGAAATAATCACAGGTAGCTTCGAATCTTTATTTAAAAATGCGTACCTGAGATGTTCTGGAAGTGGTTTTAATTCAAGTTCTGGAGGTGTCTTAAGAGATGGCTTTAATTTTACTGAGGCTTCTCCTACTTTTGTCAACGGCTCAATAGGTATTCTGAATTTTCTGACTTGTGGAGTGGTATCCAGATATTGCACAAGTTCGTCAAGTTCCTCGTCCTCTAAATCTGAATTTTTAGCAATTATACTCCTCAAAGGTTCGTCATCCACCCGACTTTGTATTTCATCATTTACGACCTGATCCACCAAATCAACCAAGAAACATTCCTCTTCATCTGCTGGAAACTTCATAGCTTGGAAGACATTAAAGGTGACCTCTTGATCATGAACACGCATAGTGAGTTCCCCCTTCTGCACATCTATCAGAGTCTTTCCTGTGTCTAAGAATGGTCTTCCCTGTATGATTGGTATATTTTTATCTTCCTCGTAATCCAATATGATGAAGTCAGCCGGAAAGATAAATCTCTCTACCTTCACTAATACATCTTCAACAATTCCTCGTGGATACGTGATGGATCTATCAGCTAGCTATAATGAAATGTTTGTTGGCTTTGGATCCGGTAATCCCAACTGGTTAAACATTGACAAGGGCATCAAATTTATGCTTGCCCAAGATCACATAAAGACTTACTGAAGTTCATCTTTCTAATGTTGCATGGAATTGTGAAGCTGCCCGGATCCTTCAGCTTTGGAGGTAATTTCTGCTGAAGCACTGCACTGCATTCCTCTGTCAAGGCAACCGTTTCAAACTCATTTAGTCTCCTCTTCCTTGACAATATACCCTTCATAAACTTGGCGTAGCTGGGCATTTGTTCCAATGCATCGGCGAACGGTATGTTGATCTGCAGCTTTTTGAATACCTCCAAGAATTTGCTGAACTGTTTATCTTCCCTTTTTTTATTTAATCTCTGCGGATACGGAACTTGAGTGTGAATTGGTGGTGATGGACTCTTAAGCTTCTCCTCTGAACCTGTTTTTTCAGCCTCTTCATGCTGAACCTCAGACTTTTCCAGATTTTCTTCTTGAGCAACCGATTCGCTCGCGCGCGTTCTCCTCGGTCTAATCTGCGGCGGGGCGCGACTTGCGAAGACTGAAAAATCTTTCCCAGATCTTAATGTGATCTCTTGACACGGTTCCTTCCCTTCTCTTCTAGGATTTGTCTCTGTATTACTTGGCAATGAAACCTGGGGCCTGTTAGTAAGCATGTTCGCCATCTACCCCATTTGAGTTTCCAGATTCTTTATAGCCACTGCTTGGCTCTTGATCATAACTTCTGTGTTTGCCATGTATTTCATCATCATCTCCTCCACTTCTGATTTCTTTTCTTGCTGAGGTATAGCTGGAGTGTGATGTTGCTGTTGTTGTTGAGAAAATCCTGGTGGAAAGGGTGGTCTAGGATTAAACTGCGGCTGCACTGGTTGTGACTGAAATTGATTATTTGGTTGAAACTGATTCTGCTGATTCCCTTGATTATTCGACCAACTAAAGTTTGGATGATTTCGGTTGTTGGGGTGATATGTTCTGAAATTGACCGTGGTCTTTTCTGTAGTTGCTCACATACTGCACTGATTCTGAGCTGATAGCACATTGATCCATCGAGTGTGACCCCACACAAATCTCATATACAAATGCAACCATTTTTACTTTAACTTCTGCCAAAGTATCTATCTTCTTTGCCATGGCTGCCATCTGTGTTGACAACTGAGTGATAACATCTACTTCCAACACATCAGCAACTTTGGGCTGTGGCATTCTAGATGTTGGATTCTGAAAATCATTTGATGCCATAGTTTTAATAAGTGTATATGCCTCTTCATAGCTTTTTTCCCATAATGCCCCTCCTGCAGCTGCATCTACAATCGGTCTCGATTGCCATCCCAATCCATTATAGAACGTGTTGATCACCATCCAATCTAGCATACCGTGATGTATATACTTCCTAAACATTTCTTTGTATCTCTCCCATGCTTCATATAAGGATTCACCTTGTTGTTGCTCAAACTGAGCGATAGCTGTCCTCATCTTTGCCGTCTTGGCCATCGGGAAGAACTTTGCTAAGAACTTATGTGCTAAGTCCTCCCATGTAGTTATAGATCTTGCTGGCAAAGATTGAAGCCAACTTTTCGCTTTATCCCTCAATGAGAATGGAAACAACCGTAGTCTAATAGCATCTTCCGTCACACCATTGTATCTGAATGTATCACAAATTTCGATGAAACTTAACAGGTGTTCATTCGGATCATCTCAGAAAAGACACCCCTAAACCGAATCGTATTCTCGCACCATTTGAATAGTGCGAGTTTTTATCTCGAATGTATTGGGCGCTATCATCGGTCCGACGATGCTAGACCTGAGTCCATTGATATTGGGCATGGAATATTCCTTCAGAGCCCTATGCTCTCCTCTCGTTGCTTCTTCTCCTTCAGGCTCTACATTGTGTTATTTGTCGTATTTTTTAACTGTGCTTGTAAATTTCTACGAACACCCGCTTTCCAACCTCTCCCGTTTATGTTTTCCTGAACAGGTGTTAAGTTGGGGTTGGATGACCGCGTGCGCATAAAAATTTATCCAAAAACTTGAAACAAAAATAAAAACTGAAATAAGACTAGAATTGTCTAAGTCATACAATATAGCTTAAAACTAATGATAATAATACTAAATTAAACGCCTTTCCCCGGCAAGGGCGCCAAAAACTTGTTGCCTCTTTTTTAGTCTTAACAAAAGAGCTCTAACTCATGCAAGCATTCATGTGTCAACAAGCAATACAGAGCAAGTAAAGTATCGATCCCACAGAGAAAGTTATTTAACTTAAATCACTATTCATTAATTAAGTCACTATATTTATATGCTCAAACTAATGACTAAGATTGGTTTGTTCTCGAATTGCAAATAACAACTAAAACAATAATAATGACGAAATAAATCGATTCTGGAAATAATGGGATCCTAACTTCATTTAATACTTCATTCAATCGCCACCATCATGCATGACTTGTTCACATATCACAGGAAAGTAGCCAAGAGCACTAAAAGAGTTTTAGCCATTTTTCAATGCACTAAGACCTACTTACACATCATCCACAGATGATAGACTCTATGTAATCATCAATATAACCAAAATCACTATATGTCTATGTGAAATTGCAACTATATTGAGTTTAAGTTCAAGCCCTTATTCTAACTTATACGGTGAAATAGTATATGTCTATCTGGTTCACAAAATACATAAGCCATATAACACAACCCTATATACGTATACTATCATGATTACAATCCATATTTGCATGTTCATTGTTAATTCAATACAAATACCTAAACGAATGGTGATCAAGCATTCATATATGCAAAACAATCATGATAGACATCCCATATGATATCTAAAACAATCCAACATTTAAGCATGCAATCAAACTACATATTAAAATCCGTTAGAATCTCATAATGGAGTTTAGTTCATGACTGAACCAAAAGCCATTATGGGATCAAATCTAAACATGATTAATAGACAAACAATTGAAAGATGAAAGGTAGAAACAATCAAACCCAATTGCTGAATATTGATCAATATTCAAAGCCTCATAAGATTCCAGCAAAATAATAATAATAAACCCACTCTGGTAGAAAATCCCACGAAGAAGCAAAAAAGTAGAGTTTTGGCCTCTTTCTCCGTTGGAATCTCTCCTAGAGAGTAAACCCTAATTACCATGTAAAGATATGTCAAAAACTGAATAATTGTCAAGTGATACCTCTGACAACAGTCAGCAATCATTTTAAAAACATTACAACCCTTAAAAATTGGAAATTAAAATAAAACAAATCAGCAACTTCAGGCCTCGCGCGCGGCCACGCGCTCCTCCAGCCTTTTACTCGCGCGGGCGCGAGACTTGCAGTAAGTTTTGATGTACAGTCGGGCTCTCGCATGGGCGCGCGCTCCCTAGGCTTGTCATGCTTTCATGGTCACAAGAACTGCAGATGGGTTCCATGGTGCGGTTAGGTACTGCCATGGCAGGCCGATCGATCTCAAGGTTATTCACAAGCGATCGCGCGGCTTGCACTCTGCAGATCCTGGTTCTTGTTCTGATTCTATCATGCTACTGCTGCTGCTACTTGTTCATTCATGCTTAATCTCCTTCCATGCTTGGTCTCCTTGCTTTATTGCACCTATAACACCACCAAATTAGGCCGATTCCTGCACTTGTTCACCAAAAGGAGTTTTAAGTATATGAAATGCAAACTAACTTGAAATGCAGTTAAAACCTACTAAAAAGTACTTGAGATGGGCATAGTTCGCATGAATTGGTACTCCATAAGTAGGTATAAAACCCACTTATCAATACCTAGATCTAAGGTGTGGACTAAGGGGCACTTCATTCCGGTTAAAGATAATGATGGTAATGTCATCAAAGGTAAGTGTACTTATTGTGGAAAAGAATTAGCTGCTGATTCATCTTCAAATGGCACTACTGCTTTAAGAAATCAGTTTAGAACTTGTAAAAAAAATCCTAACAACATGGATAAAGCTCAACCCCAACTTGTAGGAATTAAAGAGGGTGAGGGGGATGGAGGGGCATGTAAGAGTACACTCACCACTTGAAGGTTTGACCAAGAAGTTGTTAGGGTAGCCGTGATTTACCATCTTATTATAGATGAGCTTCCTTTCAAACATGTTGAGAAGGATGGTTTTAAACTACTTATGCAAGCTGCATGTCCTAGGTTTCAGTTGCCTTCACGTTTTATATTTGCTAAAGATTGCATTCGTTTGTATGATAATGAGAAAATTAAGCTGAAATCATTCCTTAGAAAAAATTGTGAACGTGTTTGCCTCACAACTAATTCTTGGACTTCCAATCAACGCTTGAATTATATGTGTGTTACTGCCCATTTTATTGATGAAAATTGGAAATTACATAAGAAAATCTTAAATTTTTGAACCATCACAAGTCATAAGGGGAAGGACATTGGGGAAATGGTTGAGTCTTGTCTAAAAGAGTAGGGACTTTATAAAGTTATGACACTCACTTAAGATAATGCGAGCTCAAATGATACGGAAAATGCTTACTTGAGAGATAGATGTACATCTTGGAAAACCAATGTCTTGGGTGGTAAGTTCATTCACATAAGATGTATAGCTCCCATTATTAATCTTATTGTGATTGATGGGTTAAAGTTGATTGAGAATATTAGGTGTGCATTGAAGTATGCAAAGCAATCCTTGGCTAGGGTCAAGTCATTTAAGGACTGTATTGAGTATTGTGGTCTTCAAGACAAGAAAGGCTTAAGTCTAGATTGCCCAACTAGATGGAACTCTACTTACTTGATGTTAAGTTCAGCCTTAAAGTACAAAGAAGCTTTTGATCGATTTGGATTTGAAGATCGTGGTGGCTTTGAAAAAGAGATGGGGGGGGGGGGGGAATATTCCAATGAACTCAGATTGGAATAGGGCTAAATTGTTTGTGAGATTCTTAGAACATTTTTATAATCTCACTGTGCGTATTATGGGCTCATCTTATGTCACATCAAATAATGCATTTCATGAAATAAGTGAAACTTATATTATTTTGAGTGAGTAGGAAAGAAGCAATGACAAAGAATTGAAAAAAATGGCCATGGAAATGAAAAGAAAATATGATAAGTATCGGGGAAATGTTACAAATATGAATATGTTGTTGTATATTCCCGTTGTGCTTGATCCTCGGTCTAAGTTGAGTTTTGTTCAATTTGGTTTAGATGAAATGTATGGAGATGATGAAATTGAAGTTGAAGATCTATTGGAGGGTATGGGAGTAGATTTTCATTTTGATATTGATAATGAAGATAGGGATTTAGAATATCAAGCAAGCAATAGGGCCACAGGGATAGAGATTGCCGATGGTGTGAAGAAAGCAATGGAAGATTTGTTTAATGAGTACAAAAAAAAGTATTCAACTCAAAAAAGTGGCACATCAAGTTTAAGTAACATGTCATCCCAAGGTTCTAATTCAATGGAACCCCAAAATATAAATAGACTTATGGATAAGTTCAAAAAGCGTCGGACCGGAGTGATACTTGGAGAAAAATCGGAGTTGGACAAATATTTAAGTGAAGATGTGGAAGGAGCCGATGAGTCTTTCAATATTTTGGTGTGGTGGAAAGTTAATAGTGCAAGATTCCCTATCCTTGCATGTATTGCCCGTGTTGTGTTGGCTATTCCAATTTCTACTGTTGCTTCGGAGTCTGTGACACCCCCAAATCCGGGTACTTCAATTTCCTCGGGATTTGGTGTTCACTGTCCAAACATCATGTATCTATCTACCCATAATAAAAGAAAGCATAAATAGATAGAAATATATCCTCTCCTTAAGGAGTTACATCATTAACAAAATTACATCATTCCCAGGTCATACTAACCTTAAATCTTAACTGCGGAAACATAAACAATTTATAGTCTTACACAACATAAAATAAATCTTAACACATAAATTTAACATCACATAAAATAACAAGTCTTCATCACTTGTTAATCTTTCCCTTGCCTTTACTAGAAGAAGGCTCGTCGAATCTTTCGTTCTTAACTGCAATGTTATTATTATGCAAGAGTGAGCACGATTGTCCACAAATATAATAATGAAATAACAATATAATAACATACGAGTGAATCAAAGACTTCTGGAATAAAAACTCAACTTCTGAACCAAGAATGAATAACAAGAATCAAAAGATTTCTGAGGGTCATAAGACCTTGAACTATGTCCTAGGTTATCAAGGGTTATACTTGAAACCTTTAACAGTCATAAGACTATGGACTCTTCTACTCGTACTTAGGGGGATCAACCCTTAGTACCATACTATGCACAATATCTTAACGTTAACGCATAAGTAATCCCTATACAAGGTTGTTCATCTCAGTTTCACATTAAAGTCCGCACCAAAAGAAGTTTGGTTTGGATAAATCAATAAGAGTTCTGAAATTTAGAACGTTCATCAACTATGGACTAATCGAATCAAATAAGGATTCACTAGTCTAATAAGGTTCAACAATAAATGATATTTAAATTGAATAACAATCTCAAGAGGTATCTGATAACAAGTATTGTATTGAAAAGATAGATAATCTTTAATATAACAAACCGAATGGATTTATAAACTTGAATAATGATAACAAGTAGGGTTAGGAAACTTGCCTGCAAATGTAGGCTAAACGATTACTACTTCCGTTCACCACAAATCTTACACACACATACCATATGTATTCACGACATTCATTAGTTACATTTTCACTTAATTATTTAATATAAACTCCACTTTATTTAACAAATCATTACCCTTCTAATTTAATTACTTAATTAAATTAGAATATTTTCATTCTCTTACTATTATTACACTTAATAAATTATTTCATAATAATTTCCATCGAATATTTATTTTATTCCATAAATATTTCAACTAAAATATTTATTTTATTTGATAAATATTTTAATAATAATTTCCATCGAATATTTATTTTATTCCATAAATATCTCAATTAAAATATTTACTTTATTTTATAAATATTTTAATAATAATTTTCATCGAATATTTATTTTATTCAATAAATATCTCAATTAAAATATTTACTTTATTTTATAAATATTTTAATAATAATTTTCATCGAATATTTATTTTTATTTTTTATATTTTTCACGTAAGTGGTAATTTAGTTTAGTAACGCCCAATCGTGGGTAATGGGTTACCTAGACTCGATTCTGCGATTCATGAACATAACAAGGCCAAATAAGGCCAAAAATCTCTCACAAGTAAAATTATACGTTCTGTGAAGAAAACATAATATGGCCATAACTTCCAATTAGTTTATTTTTACACGAAATTAGACATGCCCAAACACTGTAATACATATATGATCACTACTTAACCCTTCTAGCATGATTTTAACATGTTAAAACACATAATTTGCGTAATCAACACATGTAATTCTATCGTTTCGTGGTGTTTTGAAAGTTTTGAATACGTAACATGAAAATCAACACTGCTGATTCGTTATAACATCGAATCCGCTCATTTGAAGTTTGGTCTCTTCGTTTTAATATGCATAATTATATAATGTATAAAATATATGACACAGTATATGTTTGACGTATTAAAATTGCGAGTAAGGGCCATATTTCTATACTCTGTAATTTTGCAGCCACAATATACGACATATATTTTATGAAACTGATGATATGGTTTATACAATATATATAATAAAACATGTTATACTTAACATATTAACACATAATTTTTACTCATTTCCCAATTACAGAGATATTACAGAATATAAAGCCATTTTCTTAAAAACTTAAACAACGTAAAAATAGAAATTGGGTTAAAGGAATTACCCAGAGTATAAATTGTAGATTAGGAGAGCCTTGATGATCCTTTCTCAGTTACTAGATCAATCACACACTCATAAATTCTCTTAACTTCACAATTTCTCTCTATGATAGCTTTGTTCCATGCTTAGAAAATAAATAAGACGTATATGATTTTTATAAAAAGAAACTGAGTGCAGAGTGGTGGTCAGTTATCCAGTAATGGTTAACTGCTCTCAACCTCCACTAAGGCCTCGTTTGGCAAGCCTAAAATGGCTCAAAACCATTTAATTTAATAAATCCTTTATACCATAGTTTAATAATGTCATACTCATTTATACAATAACTCAAATATATTATTTAATTAATTTAAATAAAATATGATAATTTATCATTAATTCCCATAGTCATAAAATTAAATTTCTCATTTATTAAATAGGTCAAATTATTTAATATCTAATTAATTATTAAATTAATTAAAATAACATTATGCTTATTAAATATTTCATTTAATTCAATAAGCTCACATAAATATATAATCCGAGTAGTAAAATTCTCCAAATTAATTTAATAAATATAACACATATAATTAAATTAATCTACCACAACTTCATCAATTAATTATTAAATCTAATAATTAAATCATCAAAAATATTTATTTAATTCAATAAATATTAAAATTAAATTACAAAAATCTCGTTCGTCACATCTTTCCCCCCTTAACTGTCCCCAGAATCACTACTCAATAAATTCGACTAGCATTCTGAGTAGTCAGATTTAGCAGACGGTGAAGCGATTCTTGATTCATTTAGGAGTTCATTGTCTCCTAATATGGTGGAAGCTCTCATATGTGCTCAAGATTGGATTAAAAAGAAGAATTGTATTGATGTGGAGGAAGATAACGACTTTGCCGATAAACTTGACTGTGGTAATAATTATTGCTTATGTTTATTTTATTGAACTAATAAAACAATTTATAAAAATAATGTGTTTAATTATTTTTTTCATTTTTCAGCAATTTCCATGTTGAGCCTTGCTACTAATGATGCCAATGTTTCCACAACTCAACTTAATTAATGAGGTAAATTCATCTCTCGATTCATTATTGCAATTTAATTTTTAATTTTGAGCTTCTAAGTTGTTATTCCAAGTTATCTTACCTATATGCCTATAAAATAAGCAAAAAATAAGTTTTCCATTATGGTTATGGTGTAAATCATTGTTGCAAGATAAGATATATATATATATATATATATATATATCCTATCGATCATAATTTCTTTCTTTTTATTCATTAATCCCATTGATCATATATATCCCATTGATTGTGTACTTTGGTTATAGAAAAGCCTGCAATTTAATATCTATATAACAATCTTCAATGGCCTTTTTATCTTAAGTTTCCTATATTCTTATTCTCATTATACAATCGCTACAAATTGATATCGTTTTGATTTTTTTAATTATTAGTACTCTTTGTTTATTACTTTAATGTCTTCACATCTATTTGTTTTGATTCATGCACCAATAGTGTACATGTGTTTATTCTGTTGCACTCAATGAAGTTCATTATGTGCATTACCATCAAAAATCTTATTCGCCAAAAGTCTTTGCTAACTTATCGTAACAAAAACAATTTGTAAAACAAACCTTTCATAAATTTTTATGCTGTGATAACTATATTAATGTCTTTTGAGTTTTTTTATTGGCTCTTTTACTATTGTAAGTTGAAACATTCACTTACAAGCTATTTAATTAATTTTTAGAGTGGCATACTCAAAGATGGTCGAGGAGGTTTGCAATTTGCTTCTAGCTGATAGTGGATTTAAACTTGCTGGCTACTTGGTTGTTGCTGTTTGGGCTCGACTCAGTTGGTTGGCTGCTGCATGTTGTTGATTGATGTTAATCATGTAGTCATTGTCTCAATGTAGGAACTGTTCTTTTGTTGGCTTGTTGTTGTTATCTGTCGACTAACAGTTCATGTTTTTGTAATATGTAGACTGTATTTGGCTAGTTGTTGCTGTCTTTTGTAAATGTAATATGTAGGAATTATTCTATTGTTGGTTTGTTCTTTCATTGTTGAATACTCACTGTTCAATTCAATTGCACTTGCTAAGTCTTTGAAATTGGTTATGTAGAATCAATAACCTAAATAGGTTATTCGGTTATTCAGTTATTTGGTTATCATAAAATTCAGTTAATTGTTCGGATACCTAAAATATTATAAGTTCAGTTTTCGGTTATAACCAAAATACTTATTCGGTTCGGATAATAACCAAATGCTCACTCCTATGAGCAATGATTGCTACATTAGCCCAGAGCAAAGATAACCCTGGTGAGGGGCAAAATTGTCATTTCTAAGCCTATGACCAGCGCAGCTGTGCCGGTCTGTACGAAGTTTTGAGTAAGTTTGTGGAATTTAAATTTCAAGAAATGAATACTAAGGACTCATATAAAGGTCATAAATGGTGAATTAAGGATTATAGGTTGCATAAAGAAAATGGAAGGAATATGTTAATTGGATATTTTAATATATTACATAGTATTGTAATATATAAAAAGGGTTAATGTTTGAAAGATAAGTGATTAATAAAAGAAAGGTACCAATATAATTATAAATGAATATTGGTTATAGATGGGGGGATTAGATTAGCACTTAAGATGTGGCTAAATATACAGATGGAAGAAGTTGTCTAAGGATAATCGAATAATTATACGAATAATATATAAGTTAAATAATTAATAGAGTAAATATTAATTATTTTAAGTGTAAAGGTTATACATATTACAATTGTAAGGTAAGCTAAGTAATTAAATATTAAGGTAAAGTGGGACACCTAAGCTTTACCTTAAATAAATAATAAAATAATGTGGAATTGGGGAAAAACCAAACGTGGCCTAGACTCCTAATATTTTATAGTAGAGATAATGAGCTTGAGTTATATAACTCTAGTAAATGAGATAAATGAGCCTTGTATGACTTGAGTATTAAAGTTAAATCAGGATAAATGTTTGACTAAAATTATTAAAAGAAAATTAATGGAAAGGTAATAGATGATTGATAATAATCATTATGATATTTATGATATGAAGTAATGGGTTGAAAGTACTCAACTAAATTATATTTAGCTCAATTAAAATATTATTTGGACTAGCCCAAATGTACATGAATTATATTATATGGGTATATATATTATGTAACGCCCTAGAAAATTGGATCTTTATGTGAATTAAATTTTATTTAATTATTTGAATTAAATGAATTTAATTGATTATTTATGTGTGTAGGATGTTTGAAGGTCGTTCTATGACCTAGAATGTGCAGATGTGGTTAGTATTCTGGCTATGTGCTAGGATTAATTGTTTTGAATTTCCAAGACAAAAATAAAGGTTTTCCGAGAAATTTCCGTAAAAACACTATTCATCCGTTTCTGCTCGGAGATTAAGTTTGAATTTCTGAGAAACGCATAATGATAGAATTATAAGACGTAATGGAATATTCAATATTATTTCAGTTATGGCAAACAAAGTTTTTGCCTGCTGACTTAAAACCAAAGGGTTGGGAAAAGTGAGTTCCGAGAATTTAATGACTACGTATAATGCTTAGGGTTATTATACGTGAGTGATATGCATAATTTTTTTTATATATATATTTTGATGATAACAATTATGTTTTAATAAATATTTATTTTATTATCTTTTGTTTGTACTTGAATTAATTTGTTATTGACCTTGACAAATTATATGTCAAGTGTTAAATAAATTAATTCATATATTATTTAAGGCAAGGATACCCTATTTCTTTTTCTAAAAATCAAAGTTGGGCAAAATAGTTTTATACTTATCAAAAATAATGTATATACATAATATATATTATACCATACAATATATATAATATACCATATTATATAAGTATATACTAGTGTATGTTAAAGTGCATAAAACCGTGTGTGTGTATGTGCTAAGTATCAAAACCGTGTGTGTGTGTGCTAAATGTCAAAACCGTGTCATTAATATTGGGACAATCATGTAAGGCTTGCTAGTATTAAAAACATGTGGTCAAAATGCATATTAAACGATATGTTGGTAAAATTGCGCCTGGGCGGATTTCAACCTTTTTTACCGCGTATAAGCTTGATCAAATCTGGACCATTCAATTCAAAAATGTTTGATCTAAACCATACATTCAAAAATTATTTTTCTAAATGAGAATTTTTCCCCAACTTCAAAAATTCTATAAATAGGGAGTATTTCATTCATTTTTTTTTACCAATTAAGTGAAAAAAAAATCATACTCTTCTTGCCTACATTCTCTCTAAATCATATATCTCTTCATACAAAAAGTTCTGGTTAAGTTTTGAAGAGAAAATTGGTCCAAGTATTGAGATAAGTTTACTTGCTGTTAAAAATAATTCTTACTTGTGTTCTATCTATAGATATACAAATATATTTTGTTCTACACAATTCTATATATCTATATTTCATCTATTTATCAAATAAAATGATACTTGGGCGCCGCAAGGCTACGGAGATAAACCTCTACGGAGAGGAATTCAACCATACGATTCCTTATAGTCTTCAGTAACCTTTTATTGATATTATTTATATAAATATTGTAAAATAGATACGACATTTGATAGCTCAAAACAACACTGAGATACTGCTCCAAAAAGAGTAGTCATCCGAACCGGATTTGAGAATCGTAGTGATCTATTGAAAATATTTATATAAATATCAATTGTGAAAATTATAAATTCTGTTATACTTGGGCGCCGCAAGGCTACGGAGATAAACCTCTACGGAGAGGAATCCGACCGTACGATTCCTTATAGTACCAAGTGACACTATTTATAAAAGTTCACATAATAAATAAAATATTCTTATATATTATTTGAGTTAAACTAATAATATCTGTTATATCAATTTGTGCTTAACTGAAATTATACTTGATAACTCAGAAATAATTCAAATCCATAGAAAAACACTCTTTATTTTGTAGAGTTATTAATTCTTCTTAAAGTACCTTAATATCATTTAATCTGCTTATTAAGAAGCATATTTTCTCAAGTATAAAAGTCTTTGAACTTTTATAAATATATTTGTTCTTTAAATTGATATTTACTTATTTGAGAAGCACATTGTTGTAATATCATTTGTAAAAAGGATAAAAGGTATAGGGTTAGTTTATTTTATGAATCTGTGAGAAAGACAAGTAATTCTTCAACCAAGATTAGAGTCTTAGAAAGGTCAACAGGAAGTTGGGTCTCTAATGTACTTGTGAGGTGAGAAAGAGACTGTTGTTTCAAGACCAGATAATAGAATAGAACTGAACTCCAAAGGTGTTACAACTAAACTTGAGGAAGGAGCGAGGAACTTGCTGTCCAAGATAGATTAGTTGGGATTAGTTGGAAGTTTATCTTTAAAACTATGTAAAGGCTTCTCCGCCTGTTGAAGGAGTTGGTTATTACTGATAGTAATAGGATCTCAAGTTCCAAGTAGGGACTTGAGACTGGACGTAGCAACATACCAAGGGGTGTATGTTGTGAACCAGATAAATCTCTGTGCATTGTGATTGAATTTTTATTATCTTGCATGTTAATTTCTAACACTGCAAATTAATTATACTAAAAATTCAAAAAGGCTAAAATATAATTTTTAACTGGTAATAATCTATTCACCCCCCTCTAGATTATTATTGATCTTTTAAATGGTATCAAAGCAGTGCTCTTTAACTTGTTTGTTGAGTATATACAGGCATACTTAAGAGTAGATCCATGGCCTACAATGCTCTTTGGTCATGGGAAGGATTATCTATGTCCGCACCTCCACTATTTGATGGTACCAATTTTGCACACGGAAAAATAGATTCAAAATCTATGCCAAATCTCAAGGAATCAAAATCTGGTGTGCCATTGAACGAGGTGTACAAATTCCAACCAAAATTGAAGGAGAAAAGATCGCAGAAAGACATATATGAATTCACCATCAAGAAGAAGAGATCATGAATATCAGATCTCGAAAGCGAACAAGTCTTAACTCAAAGGCTTTGATTGAGAAAGAATACAAAAGAGTCAAGAATCGTAAAAATGCAAAAAAAATTTGGGAAAAATTGATTGTAACCTATGAAGGTACCAATCACATCAAAGAAACCAGAAAAGATGCTCTAATTCAAGAGTATGAAAGCTTCAAGCTTGAAGAAGGAGAAAAGATCATTGATATGGAAACTCGATTTTCCAGAATCATTGATGAGCTAGAGCAATTGGGAAAAGCATACACTACAAATGAGAAAAATAGAAGAATTCTCATAGCCCTTCCATCCATCTGGAAAATGAAGGTCACTGCAATAAAAGAAATGCAAGATCTAACTACATATCCTATGGACAATCTCATCGAGAATCTTCGTTCCCACGAAGTTGATATGTTCGTTGAAAAAGCTGGATCAGATATAGATCTCAAAAAGAAAGGAATCACCTTCAAAGCCCTTTTGGTGGATCAAGAAAGTGACGATGAAGAATTAAATGAAGAACTTCTTAGTCTAGACAACAATGAAGTTGCTCTGCTGTCCAGATAACTCAGAAGAGTAATTCAAAGCAAAGCAATAAAATATGGTAAATGCTTCATGAAAACAAACAACAACTTAAACAGCTTCAAAGGCAAACAATTTTTCAAACCAAAGACGCAATGAGGAAATTTCAAAGCAAATAACAACTTCAGAAGTACCAATCCAAATGAAAATTCAAACACATGTTTCGAATGTAAGCAGCCTGGACACTTCAAGATGGACTGTCCAAAACTAATCAACAACAAAGTTCTTATAGCTGAAGAAGGATGGGATCTAAGTGACGAAGAAGAAACTGCTGAGAAAATCGAAGAAATTGCAAATCTCTGCTTAATGGAAGATAATGACTCATCACCAAGATCAGAGGTAAATTCTGAACACCAACTGCCTGGCACTTCTTTTTCGTCATACACACTAGAAAATATAAATGAAGAACACTATGAATTACATGAATCTTATAGTCATTTATATGGAAGTAATGAACTATTAAAAGAAGAATTAGAAAGATTAAAAAACATTAAATACAAGTCTTGAAATTGAAAATGCTAATTTAATTATCACTAATGAAAGTTTAAATGAAATAAACTTAGAAAATAAAGAAGAATTAGAACGACTTAAGAAAATTAATAAAAATCTCGAAATAGAAAATTCCTCACTTATTATCTCAATTGAAAATCTTGAAATTAAAAATTCAACACTTATCGTAATCAATGAAGATAATCAAGTACAAGATCAAGTAATAATTGAAGAAATTAAAAATGAAAATTTAAGTTTAAAGTCAGAAATAGAAAACCTTAATTGCAAAATTGAAAACTTAACCAAAGAACTTGAAGCTTTAAATAATATAATTTATAAATTCACAAAAGGAAAGGAAAATCTTGATGTCATGTTAAATCAACAAAAATGTAGCTTTAATAAAGAAGGGTTAGGATATACAGGAGAAACAAGTGAATCAAAAGATAAAGGATTGTATCACGTTAAAATTAAAGAAAATGAAAGTCATATATCTCTCTTCACAAAATGTTCCTATTGTAACAGAAATGGTCATTCCTTTTATACGTGCAATGCTAGAAATGGAAACTATAAAGGAAAAATGATTTGGATTCCCAAAGGTACATATACTACACCAACCATCACAAGAAGAGAATTTCACAAACATCATTATCATACTTCTCACAATCCAGTTACTCATAGAATGCTTTCCTCAACTAAAATTGATTATCCTATGTCGAGTTTTGTAAAGGAAACTTCAAATTCTCCTTATACAAAATGGAAAACTCACCCTAAGGACCCTTCAATTTAAAGGGTACCAACTTGTGAAATTAGTACATATATTGCAGGTATGTCTTTGCAAATTTGAAATGAATAAAAGCAAATAGTATCTTCGATAGTGGATGTTCAGTATATACGACCGGAGACAAATCCAAATTAAGAAATCGCAAGCTCTGAGACTTTGGTGAAGTAACTTTCGAAGATAACAATAAAGGTAAAATAATTGGAGTTGGATGTCTTGGCAACAAACACATAACCATTTCAAATGTTCAGTTAGTTACTGGACTCAGGTATAATCTTCTGTCTATCAGCCAACTATGTGATAGTGGTTTTAAAATATCCTTTAATACACATAATTTCTCTATTTTTGATCAAACTGGTAAATTAATATTAGATTGTCCTAGATATCAAAACGTGTACACTTGTGACTTAGATGCATACTCTCACTTAGATAACATATGTCTTGTCTCTACAAATGACGATCCTTGGCTATGGCACCGTATACTAGGACAGATTAATATAAAACTCATAAATAACATTTCTTCTAAAGAACATGTCCGTGGTCTTCCTAAATTAAATTTTTTTAAAGATCACATCTGTGAAGCTTGCGAATTAGGTAAACAAATTCATGCATCCCATAAACCTAAACTCACTGTGTCAACCTCTCGACCCTTAGAATTGATACACATGGATCTTGTTGACCAATCCTCAAAACACGCATGGGTGGTGTCAGATATATTCTAGTTTTGGTTGACGATTATTCACGATTTACATGGGTTGATTTTCTGAAATTTAAAAATGAGGCCATTAACTCTTTTTCTACTCTGTGTAAAAAAATTCAAAATCAACAAGGAAGCTCTATTGTTTATATTTGATCTGATCACGGAAAAGAATTTGACAATTCTGATTTCATTATGTTCTGTGATGAGAATGGTATAAGTCATAACTTCTCTGCTCCTTATACACCTCAGTCAAATGGTGTTGTTGAAAGAAAAAATCGTTCTTTGCAAGAAATGGCTAACATAATGTTAAATGAATATCGTCTTCTAAAGTATTTCTGGGCTGAAGCAGTGGCAACATCATGTTATATATTAAACAGAGTTTTATTAAGACCTATTTTTCTCAAAACTCCCTATGAGCTCTACTATAAAAGAATTCCTAAAATAAACTATTTTCGTGTTTTTGGGAGCAAATGTTTTATTCTAAACACCAAAGGACACTTATTGAAATTTGATCCTAAATCTGATGAAAGAATTTTTCTTGGGTACTCTCTTAATAGTAAAGCATACAGAGTTTTTAATAAAAGAAGTCTAGTTGTGGAAGAATCGATGAATGTGACTTTTGATGAAACTCAGCCTCATCCAAAATACAAAGAACTGGCTGATAATAATGTTGTCATTGAAGATATTCTCAGAAATATGGAAGAACTAAAACTTGATAATACATCTCCATCTATTAATAAAAATCCCCTTGAAAATCCAAACCCTTAGTTAAATGATTTGCCTAAAGAGTCTCATGTTATTAAGAATCATCCTATAGAAAATGTTATTTGCAATATTGAAAAAGGAGTTATCACTAGATCACAAGCACATAATCTAGCTGGTCATTTGTCTTTCTTGTCTCAAATTGAACCTAAATTAGTAAAAGATGCCTTACTAGATGAAGACTGGATAATGACTATGCAAGAAGAACTCGAACAATTCACTAGAAACAAAGTATGGGAATTAGTCCCACAACCCGATGATGTTTCAATCATTGGAACCCGTTGGGTATTTCGTAATAAACTTGATGAAAATGGAACTGTTATTCATAATAAAGCAATATTAGTTGCACAAGGATATAATCAAATGGAAGGAATTCAGTATGATGAAACATATGCTCCTGTTGCTAGAATTGAATCTATTCGTATGTTATTAGCATTTGCATGCTATAAGAATTTTAAATTATTTCAAATGGATGTAAAATCTGCATTCTTAAATGGTGTTATAGAAGAGGAAGTTTATGTTAAACAACCTCCTGGATTTGAAGATTTTTGTCATCCTGAATATGTATATAAATTACATAAAGCTCTATATGGTTTAAAACAGGATCCTAGAGCTTGGTATGAAAGGTTGAGTAAATTTTTGTTGAAAAATGGCTTTAAACGAGGAACTGCTGATACTACCTTATTTACTAAAAATAAAAATGATGATATTTTGGTAATTCAAATATATGTTGATGATATTATTTTTGGCTCTACTGACATTACTATGTGCAATAAGTTTTCTGAAAGTATGAGTAAAGAATTTGAAATGAGCATGATGGGAGAATTAAACTTCTTCCTCGGACTGCAAATAAAATAAGGAGAACACGATATTCATATATCTCAATCTAAATACTGTAAAGAAATGATCAAAAAATTTGGCCTAGAATCATCAAAACCTCTTAACACTCCTATGTCAACATCAGATAAATTAATTATTGACGAAAATGGAAAATCTGTTGGCTCTAAGAAATATAGAGGAATGATCTAAGTCTCATTATATATAACCGCCAAGAGACTCGACATCATGTTTAGTGTTTGTAAATGTGCCAGGTTTCAAGCTGATCCCAAAGAATCTCATATGACCGCAGTAAAAAGAATTTTTTGATATCTTAAAGGAACTACTGAGTTAGGTCTATGGTATCCTAAGGATCAACCATTCAATCTCGTATGTTTTTCAGACTCTGACTAAGTAGGTCATCATGTCGATCGAAAAAGCACTAGTGGTACCTGTCAATTCCTAGGAGGATGTTTGGTTTCGTGGTTTTCTAAAAAGCAGAACTCTGTCTCTATTTCAACCACAGAAGCAGAATACATTGCAGCTGCACGATGCTATGCTCAAATCTTGTGGATGAAATAGACCTTTGCTGATTACAATTTAAAATTTGACTGTATCTCAATTTTATGTGATAACACCAGTACAATTAATCTCAGCAAAAATACAGTCTTGCATGCTAGGTCAAAACATATAGACATTAGGCATCATTTTTTACGAGATCATGTTAGTAACGGAAACATTAAATTAGAGCATATTAACACTGAATTAAATATAGCTGATATATTTACTAAACCACTAAGTTCAGAAAGATTTTGCAAATTAAGAATTGAGCTAGGAATGCTAGATAATTATTCTTAATTATTTTAACTTTAATTTATTTTCTATTTCATTATTTTGATTTTTTTAATATATATATATATAATTTACCTTTATTGTTAAAATAAATTATGTATATACATATATTTTCTCTTACCAATCTGCACCATCACTATATGCACATCCAACGGTCAAAACCACGTCCCACGAATCTAGCCAATGATATTTCATCATGAACTGCACACAGATCACGCTCCCAAGCCATCCGATTAAATCTAAGCACTAATCTCAGCCATTGGATCAGTTCTTTAAAAGAAACACAACTGAGATCTATTTCTGGCCATTGATCAAGATATAATCTATATTCTCCACCATTGGATCATCAGGTAAATCAAACTATATATATATATATAATTTTTATTTTTTTTTATTCATTTTCTTTAATCTTCTTTCTCTCTCTTCTCTACGCTCTCTCTCGCCTCCCTCTCGCTCTTTCTCTAGTAATCTCTGATTACTCGTTATTATCTCCGACTATCGTCTATTTCCTCTGATTTTTCTTATATATTATTTGTCCATAGATCGATCTCCTCTTCCTAATCATTCTTTTCAAAATTTTTAACTGCAGACATTTGCTTAAATGTTTGTATGCGATCTTCTGTTCTTGATCGTCTTATTTTATTTTTTTGGATTTTTGCCAAATATTTTATAATTTATAATTTTCTGATTTTTTTTTGTCATTTAAAAAAAAACAAAAATCTAAAAATAATTGATTTTTTTTTTTCGGATGGTCGTATCCGTTCTTACATATTTTTTTTAAAGGGATAGGGTTTGTTCGTTGAACTTCACTTCATTTTTTTTATAACATTTTCACGTTTTTTTTGGGGGTTCTAACCTTTTAGGGATCTTAGACGATCTGTTCATTTTTTTATGTGTTCTTCGGTTATTAATAAAATCATTTTTTTTAACTTTAAAAATGTTAAGGGTTTCTACTAAAATTCTCTTTGAAGTTTTCTTCAAAATCTTCTTTGGGCTTTCTACTTGTATTTTTGCAGAATACATTTTATGTTTAGGGCTTCAACTAAGCTCATCAATTGTTCAATGTTTTAAGCAACCTCGTGTATCTTATTACAGTTCCATTACTAGTATATTTTGGTAAGATTTGTTCCAATTTTTTTTCTGAACCTATTTCAACCCGTCAAAAACATATATTTATTTTAAATATATATAATTTTGTTTTACTAAAATATTTGTATCTACATATTTTTTCTAAAATATTTTATATTCATACATATATATAAATTTTTATATATATATAAATATATTTATATCTCCGCTTTTCGATTAAGTTTCATGTTGCTTTCACTAAGAACGACGAAATGCTGAGCATACTAGAACTAGTATATGATACATACCATCTCAGGTATAACCTTTTTATCTCTCCATTTTTTTGTGGATACTGATGTCCACTGGATTTATTTATATCTATCATATATGTTGTGTGTGGATACTGATGTCCACTGGATTACTTTCAGCCTCTTATATATTGTGTAAACACTGATGTTCACCGGGTTGTTCATTGCATTTACTGATATATCTTCCTAAGATTTGCTATAAATGATGCCATCTTACACTTTACCTACTACTTTGAAAATTTGATGGCTGAAATAAAAATTTCTTGCCGTGTTTTATAAAATATTTCCAGACTTTTAGTACTCATTCTTATGACTTGACTAAGTTTTAGTGACATGTGGAGATTTTTTACTGTTTCATTTTTTACCCACCTGCTTATCTTAAATATTTACTGTCTTTTGTAATCATACCATATTTACTTTACTGTTTCTCTTAAATATTTATTACCACTAGTTACTGTGAACTTCTATTACATGCTTCCTATGCTACTTATTAATTGCTACTTATGTGAAGAACATCTTACTACATGCTTCCTATGCTACTTATTAATTGCTACTTATGTGAAGAACATCTTACCTATCGGATATCATATTTCCTTTCCCTCTCTATATATAAATAGATCATTTTAAAAATGAATCTCTTTGTGCAATCTTTTCTCAATCTAATACTTTCTCCTCTACTTCCTGCCTCAAAACTTATCATGACTAACTTGTTTTCTTCCAAACGAAAGGCCTTACCTCTTCACTCTGAACTTCATTTTTCAAATACTGTCCCTCATCTTACTACCATATCCGCTCAGTCTAAATATAGATCCATACGTCATAATCTTTGTCCTGGCAATGTCATTACCTTTCATGGTTTTCCAAAACTATTTGACAATTTTAAAAATGTTGGGTAGGACTATCTGATTTCTTTCCATGACAAATCTATTTATCCTAGTCTCATTGCTGAATTTTATTCTCACATGGAGTTTTCAACTGACTCATCAGGGTTACTAAAGAGTATAACAACTTGTATTCAAGGCCAAACGTATATAATTGATGAAATGTTTATTGTCAATGCTCTCAATTTATCTCCTTCTACTCTAGAATTACCTAGGGTAAATTCCTATCTACATCCCTCTGGAATATCAGTTGAAGAATGTATGTTGTTTAAATTCAATCTTTCGTGGTTTTCAACAAATGGTACCAAATTGCTTTTGTTTGATTTTCCATGCAAAGTTGGTTTAGAATTTTTAACTCATGAGTGTTAATTTTTAGGCAAAATTCTAAGACAAAATTTTATGTCTGTTTGGGATGATTGCAAAATGTTACCATTTGACTTGGAAATTATCAAGAGTTTACTAAATGAGTGTATGCCTTACAATCTGGCATATTTTCTGTTCTCTTCATTTGAATTCTGTTTTTAGCACAATTGTCTCGAGTTCGGTCTCCTTCTCACCAAAATTTTCAATTATTTAGATCTTCCTCTGACTACTCATCAATCTCAGCATGTTCCTACTAGCAATATTATTGCTCACCTCAATCTACCACCACAACCCCTCATTATCTTTAAACCTCTGCATAATGAACATTTGAAAACCACCATCAACATGACTTCTAAACTTGACTCTCTCAACAGTATGAATCAACTCTTACTTCAAAATCAAACACTGCTTCTGAAAAAACTGGAAGATACTCAGCTTACCTTGCACACTGTCAAATCTGTGGTCTGTTTGTTACTAGAGCACAACAACATGCTGCTAAATCCATTCAATGCCAATACTACACCGGATTTTACTGTGTCTATTCCTCCACCAGTAAATGCAGAAGACAATATTCCGGATATGTCCCATTTCTCTCCTCTTGATCTAGAGGACATTCAATTGTATGATCATGTGTGACTGACTACTTGTTTCTTTTATCTACTACTTCGGATAACTGTACTCCCTAATCCCTCACCCTTCTCTCCTCCCCTAACTATCCTGGTTACTAGTACTGCTTATACGTCCTCTTCTTGTATATCTGTATTTTGGCTAACTAACTTTTAGTGCAGGTTCTCCTACCACATTTTCTGCAGCCTTTACAATTCTCTTTTATCCTGTCATTTTTATGATGACAAAGGGGGAGAAGAAAAATATAACTGCTGCTATGAACTGCCATATAAACTGCCATGAATGAATATTACTGTTATAAATGAACTACTATGAATTGCCATATAAATTGCTATGAACTGCCATGTATGAAATGAATATTATCATTGTTATATATGAACTGCTATAATTGAAAAAGGGTTCATAGTTTAAGGGGGAGTTTTATATAATTGCCATCATCAAAAATGGGGAGATTGATAGGTATAATTTTATATATATATATATATATATATATATATATATTTTGATGATAACAATTATGTTTTAATAAATATTTATTTTATTATCTTCTATTTTTACTTGAATTAATTTGTTATCGACCTTGATAAATTATATGTCAAGTGTTAAATAAATTAATTCATATATTATTTAAAGCAAGGATACCCTATTTCTTTTTCTAAAAATCAAAGTTGGGCAAAATATTTTATACTTATAAAAAAATAATGTATATACATAATATATATTATATATACATATATATATAATATACCATATTATATATATATATATACTAGTGTATGTTAAAGTGCATAAAACCGTGTGTGTGTATGTGCTAAGTATCAAAATCGTGTGTGTGTGCTAAATGTCAAAATCGTGTCATTAATATTGGGACAATCATATAAGGCTTGCTAGTATTAAAAACATGTGGTCAAAATGCATATTAAATGATATGTTGGTAAAATTGTGCCTGGACGGATTTCAACCTTTTTACCGCGTATAAGCTTGATCAAATGTGGACCATTCAATTCAAAAATGTTTGATCTAAACCATACATTCAAAAATTATTTTTCTAAATGACAATTTTGCCCCAACTTCAAAAATTCTATAAATAGGGAGTATTTCATTCATTTGGTTTTTACCAATTAAGTGAAAAGAAAATCATACTCTTCTTGCCTACATTCTCTCTAAATCATATATCTCTTCATACAAAAGTTCTGATTAAGTTTTGAAGAGAAAATTGGTCCAAGTATTGAGTTAAGTTTACTTTCTGTTAAAAATATTTCTTACTTGTGTTCTATCTATAGATATACAAATATATTTTGTTCTACACAATTCTATATATCTATATTTCATCTATTTATCAAATAAAAGGATACTTGGGCACCGCAAGGCTACGGAGATAAACCTCTACGGAGAGGAATCCAACAGTATGATTCCTTATAGTCTTCAGTAACCTTTTATTGATATTATTTATATAAATATTGTAAAATAGATACGACACTTGATAGCTCAAAACAATACTGAGATATTGCTCCAAAAAGAGTAGTCATCCGAACCGGATTTGAGAATCGTAGTGACCTATTGAAAATATTTATATAAATATCAATTGTGAAAATTATAAATTTTGTTATACTTGGGCGCCACAAGGCTACAGAGATAAACCTCTACGGAGAGGAATCCGACCGTACGATTCCTTATAGTACCAAGTGACACTATTTATAAAAGTTCACATAATAGATAAAATATTCTTATATATTATTTGAGTTAAACTAATAATATCAGTTATATCAATTTGTGTTTAACTGAAATTATACTTGATAACTCAGAAACAATTCAAATCCATAGAAAAACACTCTTTATTTTGTAGAGTTATTAATTCTTCTTAAAGTACCTTAATATCATTTAATATCATATACTTATTTATTAAGAAGCATATTTTCTCAAGTATAAAAGTCTTTGAACTTTTATAAATATATTTGTTCTTTAAATTGATATTTGCTTATTTGAGAAGCACATTATTGTAATATCATTTGTAAAAAGGAGAAAAGGTATAGAGTTAGTTTATTTTATGAATCTGTGAGAAAGACAAGTAATTCTTCAACAAAGACCAGAGTCTTAGAGAGGTCAGCAGGAAGTTGGGTCTCTAATGTACTTGTGAGGTGAGAAAGAGACTGTTGTTTCAAGACCAGATAATAGAATAGAACTGAACTCAAAAGGTGTTACAACTAAACTTGAGGAAGGAGTGGGGAGCTTGCTGTCCAAGATAGATTAGTTGGGATTAGTTATAAGTTTATCTTTAAAACTTTATAAAGGCTTCTCCGCCTATTGAAGGAGTTGGTTATTACTGATAGTAATAGGATCTCAAGTTCCAAGTAGGGACTTGAGACTGGACGTAGCAACATACCAAGGGGTATATGTTGTGAAGTAGAGAAATCTTTGTGCATTGTGATTGAATTTTTATTATCTTGCATATTAATTTCTAACACTGCAAATTAATTATACTAAAATTCAAAAAGGCTAAAATATAATTTTTAACTGGTAATAATCTATTCAACCCCCCTTCTAGATTATTATTGATCTTTCAGTAAGGAATACGAGTTTGATACTAGTTATTATACGAGTATAGTACGAAGATAATCACGACGTATAATACGAATATCGTACGAACTATATACGAAGAGAATACGAGAATTAAACGCGTAGAATACGATTAGTTCTTAATGGACTTTGAGTTATGGACTTTGCATAATCCAATTAGACTTGGAGTATGTTAAGCCCAATGAGTATGAAAATCAAGCCCAAGATAGGCCCAATATGGATTAATGTTAAGGCCCAAACAAAGAAAATAAACCGTGGATCGAACTGATGGGTCACCGGATGGGTAAAACCCATGGGGCAACCCATGGGAGGGGGGACCCATAAGGCATGTGGACCGGCCACTTGGTCCCCAAGTAAAGTGGTTACTTGGTGGCTAAGCCATGAATAGTAAGGAGATGGACACAAAGACCATTTTACCCTCCATTTGATTTTTCTATATAAGAAAGGCTAAGTTGATCTTTCAGTAATAATCTATTCAACCCCCCTTCTAGATTATTATTGATCTTTCAGTAAGGAATACGAGTTTGATACTAGTTATTATACGAGTATAGTACGAAGATAATCACGACGATAATACTTAATATCGCATTTAACTATATATACGAAGAGAATACGAGAATTAAACGCGTAGAATACGATTAGTTCTTAATGGACTTTGAGTTATGGACTTTGCATAATCCAATTAGACTTGGAGTATGTTAAGCCCAATGAGTATGAAAATCAAGCCCAAGATAGGCCCAATATGGATTAATGTTAAGGCCCAAACAAAGAAAACAAACCGTGGATCGAACTGATGGGTCACCGGATGGGTAAAACCCATGGGGCAACCCATGGGAGGGGGGACCCATAAGGCATGTGGACCGGCCACTTGGTCCCCAAGTAAAGTGGTTACTTGGTGGCTAAGCCATGAATAGTAAGGAGATGGACACAAAGACCATTTCACCCTCCATTTGATTTTTCTATATAAGAAAGGCTAAGTTGGTTCATTAGTTTTACAAAAATTGACCAACATATATTGAGAGAGAGAAAAGTGTGATAACAAGTAATCAAGTGAGTTCAAAGAAAAACATACAAGCTTTATCAAGAATGCAAAGAAATTTAAGGTAATATTTCGTAAATGTTAGTCTTCGATTTCTTTTTTCATAGAGAAGTATGAATTGGTGGAGCATGTCTCTTCCGGAGTCATAAGAATGGCTAATAGTGGATTAAATCATTGTAATTCATGTATGATTAGAAAACATAAGAGTTTAAGTAAGTTTTAAATCAAAGAAAATCGTTAAGCAGTTATATAGTTGTTGATGGACAAATTGAAAACTATTATAAGGTATGTACATCTTGTTTGGTTAGGATGTAGATGATGAATCAATGGAGTTGTTCCATTTGATTTGGACTAGAAAACTAGAGTAACGAAGTTATGACGAAATATACGGGATTAGGCGTTAAAACGTTGAAAACGTAGAAGTCTCGAATTAGTAGTCGAAAGTTGCCGTGTAACTTGAAAACCTTGGTTTTCAAAGGCATAACGTAAGATAGGGTATTTGAGAGCTGTGAACTGTGAAAGCCCCAAATCCCGGTCCTAAATCACCGCGGATCTGGTACAATCATTCTATAACTATTACTATTTACGGAAGATATAAACATAAATTGTTTATACATTACATTTGTAACAACCCGATATTTTCTATGAAATTAAATCATAAATTTTGCGTATAATTTTTTTTTAAAGATGAGGATTTGTACAAGATAATGTGTATATGTATTTATGTGATAAATAAAAATATATTTATTACATGAATATTTACAAATAATTTGGTTTTAGAATTATTGATTATTATAAATTATATTCTTATAATAATTAATTTTATAGTAGAAATGTTTTATTAATTATTTTCCATGAAAATATGATTATATATTATTTAAATAATTTATGAAATGATTTTTAGAATTATTATAATAATTATTTATTATATGAATTAATTAAGATTAATTATTTAAATTAATTAATATTAGAATGTATTTGTAATAAAATCGGATATGGAATCCAAACCCTAATTTTGGATTTTGATAAAGGAATGAGAATATTAATATAATATTATTTTATTTTATTTTGCTATGAATATGTACAACATATGGTACACTGATAATGGTTGGTCAATTATGATACAGTATTAAAAAACTCTAGTATTATTTTAATAAACCCTAATTCGATAGTCAAATAAGACTGTAAGATTTCAAGTAATTATGTTATGTTATGAATGTCACATGTTATGTGGTATATGATTTGTATTGTAAGTGTTAATGCTAATTATAAAAAACCCTAATTAGTAATTAAAAACCCTAATTTTGAAAAAAAACCTAAATAATATTTATAAACCCTAATTTTCTATACTAACCCTAATTGTCAAATGGTGAGAACCCTAATTTCAAAATTTGAAAACCCTAATTTGAAACTCAAGTATGAGTTTGATACTGTTTTGTAACTGTGTTTTGGTGTTTAAGGTTAAGTATTATAGAACTTAATATTAATTAGGGAAACCCTAATTAATATTTAGAAATTCTAATTTCTAAATTAGTAAACCTAATTTCTAATTTAGTAACCCTAATATGCTAAAATGAAACCCTAATGGCTAATTGTAATCCTTAATGATAATTAGTGAATTTCAAACCCTAATTGTTCAAGTAATGGAATTAGAAAACCAATTATATTTAGTAAACTATAATTTATATTTTTGGAAACTAATTAAATTGTTATTTTATTTCAAACCCTAATTAGAAATCCTAAAACATCTTTGTGCCAAATCTTAGGGTTAAAACCTAAGGGTCAAACCCTAAGGATTTGACAAGTTACTAGTTTGCCCTTAGTTTTAAAAGCCAAAAGACATTTTTGCCCTTTTTGCATTTTTATTAAGTAGCTTGTAATTCTTGCCAAAACTTTAGTTTCTCAACAACCATTGACTTCCATGTGCGTTATAATGCCAACAAAGAAGCCATATAAGTCAGCAAATTCATTACACCAAACACCTATATAAGATTTAAGAGAGAGAAAAGATACATTCTTGCTCATTTGAACACAACACTCCTCCAAGACTATCTCTCTCTTAAACCAACGAAATCTTAAAGTATTTCAGTCCTAAATCAAAGCCCCACTATTAACCATAACAAATCAGAAGCTTAGATCCAAGGATTTGTTGATAAAGTTATAAAACCCTATTCTAAAATCTGTCCATTGATCCCATGTTAGATGTTGTTGTTTTTTTGTGTTAAACATGTTAGATATAGTGTATAACGATGATCTGTGTTGATAGATGTTAGATCCATAACATCTATAGGCTCGGATTTGAAGTTTTTCAAAATCTAGAAAAAAATTATTTTGTGTTCTGACAATGAATGTCAGTGTCCTTAGATCTCTACCTGTTTATTGTTTTTGTTGTTTAAGTGTTTGATCTTGAAGTATGTTATGAGGTCTTTTCTCTGGAACTCGAATCAGGGTCAGAACTGGTTTATATTGAAAGTTATTGATGGTCAAAGGTCGTTAACCGACCATGACTTTACTAATTCTGGGTAACCCAGATTATTGCTAGGAAGCTCTGACAAGAAATGTATGAATCTAGATCTATCTGTTGATTAATTATTTGTTATGTATGTGGTATCTAGATTGTATTTTGGTACCTGAACTATAGATTCATGCTAATAGAACACTTAAAAATTAAATAGAATGGATTTTGAGGATGGTCAAAGTGGATGGAATGACCACGAAAACCATTTTCTGTAATTTCCAAAAAATTCAAGAACGCTGTATCTAACAGCCTTTGACCGTTATGGATCTAGCTATTGTGATGTTGTTAGATCATTTTTATATATTACATATGTTGTCTTGCATGTTATCTACAAATTGAAACCATAAGATCACCAAAACGTTACCAGGATTGAAAGTTATAAAGATCAAAAGTAGCCATCTGGAACTGTTCATCATTTCTGGAAAACCCAGAAATGAAGAACAGCTTCTGACATGAGTTTTGGAGGCTTAAATCTCTTTTGTTTTATGTTATTTAGCCATGTTTCTTGTTAGATCATGTAGTATTGCACTAGAAGTACAAGATCTGATGGTTATCTTTTCCAGAAACATCATGAGTTCCGAATTATTGATGGTTAAACTGGTACCCCTATCGATTGACTTTGCATTTCTGGGTTTTCATCAAGAACACCTATAGCGACTGTCGCTATAGGGCCCTTTTAGCGATAGTTTATTTAAGAAATTAATATATTAATTAAATAAATAGAAAAAAATAGTTTTTAATTATTAAAAATACAAAATAAATTCCTAAAAATTATTTTAAAATCCGAAAATTAGTTTTTAATTATTTTTAATATATTTCATAAATATTTAATATTTTTGGAATATTAAAAGTATTTAATTTATTTAATTATAATATTAAATAAATTATTTAAAATGATTTTAATACATGAAAAATCATTTAAAATTATATTATGGTATAAGAAAATAATTTAAGTTATTTTTGATAACTTTTAATATTTTGTGATGAAATTCATTAATAAATTAATATTAATTATAATTAAGTTATTTATAAATATATTAAATAAATTATGAAAAATAGAATTAATGATTTAAAATTATAGAAAAATGATTTAAAGGTTATAAAAGTATTTTAAGTTATAAATATAACTTTTGATATTTTGTCATGAAAAGTATTAATATTTTAATATTAATGATATTAGATTTATTTAATAATTATATTAAATAAATTTGTTAAAATTATTTTAATATTTGAAAAATCATTTTAAATGAAAATAAATAGTTTAAAAATATTTTAAGTTATAAAATATAACTTTTAATATTTAAAGGTAAATTTCATTAATTATTTACTATTAATGATATTAGAATTATTTAATAATTATATTAAATAAATTAGTTTTAAAATGATTTTAATATTATAAAAATCATTTAAAATAAAAATAAAGTGTTTAAAGATATTTTAAGTTATAAATTATAACTTTTGATATTTAAAGGAAAATTTTATTAATAATTTAATATTAAATGATATTAGATTTATTTATTAATTATATTAAATAAATAGTTTAAAAATGGTTTTATTTATTTAAAAATCAATTTAAAAGGATATAAATGAATTAAAAATATTTTAAGTTATGATTAAGGACTTTTAATATTTTGATAAGTAATACATTAATACTTTAATATTAATGATAATCATTTAAAATAATTTTAATTTTTTTAAAAATCATTTAAGTGTAATATTAATACTTTAAAAGTATTTTGAGTTATTATAAATAACTTTAACCTTTTGGTAATGGTTTCATTAATAGTTTAATATTAATTAAATATTAATGATAATAGAATTATTTAATATTTAAATCATTTAATTATGATTAGGTGTTTGAAAATTCATGATAAATTATAATAAATGTTTTAAAAATTATTATAAGTCATTTAAAAATAATATGACGAACTATAGGATAGAGTCTTAGACTCGATAATTACCCGATAAAGCTATCGGTACACCGTCATGTTTCAGAAATTGATCTGGACTTAGATATTTTGATTATATTAGTGATTATTTGTGATTCAATGGTTGTGGAACATATGTGACAATGTGATTAGGTTATGTACTGACTGCAATAAGCAATGCTATGTGTTATAGTATGTTATTCTAATCGATCAAATGATCTTATTACTGATAGGTGTTATATAAAGATAGAACTAAGTTATGAACTGTAAGCAGCGCATCAAGAAAGTATCTTACCTTTGCATTTCCTTTATGCAATGGACATGAGTCAGAAGTTTTAGAATTATATTATTATTATGCTATATATATTATTAACCCTATTGTGATATATTATATATCCGATCATTGTTTATCAACAGGTTAGTATATGGTAATTCAGATATATATTCTGTTCGTTAATTTCTAAACATGGTTACACAAGTGTCCCCACTTGGATAATTATTGTATTTAATCACATGTTGATATATATATATATACACGTCCAATATATATACACGTCCAAGCTAATTGATCAGCTAGACACAAATTTTGAAATATCGTTGAATATGATAAAAACTTTTTGTATCCAATCAAATTATTTTGGTTAGGATTCCAGACTAAGTATGAACATCCCGATCAAGGAAAAACTTTTATGCGCTCAAGGCGGACAGATTGAACGATCCCATCGTTCTTGTAATGTAGTATTGATCAATACAGGGCCAATGGGAAGAACAACCTAACGCCCGTAAGTTATGACGGTTTGCAGATGAAGTTCTGCTAAACCTTAGCGAAAACTAAAAATAATGTTCATAATATGTCGACTAATACCTATATATATAGTCAATACGTAGTTTTAAAATTTTTAGATAGAATTGTTATGTTTTTATTATCGGTTCAGTTTACTTCACAACTATAAATTCGTTGTAGAAGTGATGTACAAAGAAAACATTTAATTCTTTCAGCTAATTATATTCATAATTGTTATTACTTGTTGGGCACCCAAATGCTCATCCTTGCTTAAATTTAAATGTTTTCAGCTAGGCATGATCAACCCGAAGGTTCAGACAAGAACAAGTGAAAAGGAAAGCACACAAAACATGTTTAATGATGTCTTTTGTAATAGTTAGACAATATATAGGCAATGATATGTATTATATATCATGTAAAGAATTATAGTAAAGGTTACGTAATTGGGATTAGACTCTGATAAATGTAAGTTAAGTTTGATTTTTATATTATTGTTATTATTATTAGTATTATTCCGCTCATAGAAATGGTATCGTGAATCACCGAGTTCGGGTTTCAAGTACCCGAGTTTGGGGGCTTTACAAGTTGGTATCAGAGGTTAGGGTTTGAAACCTTAGGTGGGTTAGACATTAGGCTATAACCTTAAAACATAGGGAAACGTTGAAAATACAAATAACTCATATAGAGTTTAGAAGGAGATGAATTGAATAAATTCATCGTCAAATAAAATAAAAGATAAGTTGTATAAAACTATTATTTGTTGTGTGTATATACTACGTGATAATCAAGATAGTTTTGTGTAGATATTAGGTGGAAAAAGAATTAGGATATCCTCAAATTGTAATGAAAGATTTAATTTTCATAACCGAGCTAATGTCAAAGCTAATAGCTGAAATAAAGGCTCACATTGAAAGCTATCTCAATGAGGTGGTTATTTTGGAAAATATAGTGCTGGACCCAAAAATGATAATGTAGCAGATAGACAAATTATAGTTAAAGAATATGTGGTCAATGTCGAGTTCTTAAACTCATATGTTTGTAGTGAGTTCTTAAACTCATAATGTGTGGTAAGTTGGACGAACTAGGTATAATTAGGTGTGAATGAATTATTGAGGATAATGGGAATAGACAGATTTCTAAGCAATTGATCCTTAGTGGATGCGTAAGAAATAAGTAGTACTAGTATTACTTGAATAGGTATGATTCTATGTTATGTATATGATAGGTATAGTTGTATAAAGTAATATTTTTCAAATTTTGTATAAGTTATGGCAACGATTCTCGACTTTTGAGTCATAAAGGGATAACGGATGATTAAAGCAATATGTGCTATGGTATGTCAAGTGATATGAGTATGAATTTATATGGGATTAATGAAATAAGTTGGTATAAAGATAGTAGTTAATTATATGAGTACTGGTTAATGCAGAAAACAAAAATTTCAAAATATAGAATATTTTGAGTACATGATAAATATAGAATTTCGTGTTATATGATTATACGTATACGATAAGGCTTAGAATAAAGAATAAATTGTGATAATGCCGCCAAGGAAATGAAAACAAAATACACGGATAGAAGAACCTGTCAACAAAGCTGAAAGAGAACCAGACCCGATACAGAATTTTGCGAATATGGACGATCATGCTATGCAGAACGGAATACCAGTCATGGGAAGATCAGCCAGATAATCGATTGACGAACGTCAAAGACTTCAAGGCGGTCGTACTTCCAGGATATAGAAGATCAACGGACCTTGTTGAAGCGTGTATGATAGGATAACGGAGGGGAAAAAGACCGATTTTGTCACCTATACGATAAAAGGAAAGGAGATAAAGGGAAAGTCTGTGTGTTTTAAGTGTGAATTAATGGAGTATAAGGTGGAAGACTGTCCAAGAAGGAGAAGGGAGGCAAGGAATGCGTAAACAAGGAAAGGCAGCAGGACTTTGGCGACAACGGGACCAACAACAACAATCAAACCAATGAAATCAATCGCAAGCGTCTTCAATACGACTGTTTCAAGAAATCAGAAAAAATGGGGATGCAACTCCAGGTATTATTCGAACAAATTTTATTTTCTTATATATTATTTTCTTATATATAGTAAATTATTTTATAAATTATTTTGAAGGAGGAATTTGAGTTCTTTTAGAAATCAAATTTCTGTTTAAGAAGATAGATAAGCTTTATGCTGAATAGTTAAAGATCAGTTCGATCAATTTTGATCGAGATCTACTTGTAATGATTGTGTATGCTATGTACCCTGGTATGTATAGGTTTTAAAATGGTGATTCCGGGGACGAAATCTTTATAAGGGATGGTGAATGTAACAACCCGATATTTTCTATAAAATTAAATCATAAATTTTGCGTATAATTTTTTTTTTTTAAAGATGAGGATTTGTACAAGATAATGTGTATATGTATTTATGTGATAAATAAAAATATATTTATTACATGAATATTTACAAATAATTTAGTTTTAGAATTATTGATTATTATAAATTATATTCTTATAATAATTAATTTTATAGTAGAAATGTTTTATTAATTATTTTCCATGAAAATATGATTATATATTATTTAAATAATATATGAAATGATTTTAGAATTATTTATAATAATTATTTATTATACAATTTAATTAAGATTAATTATTTAAATTAATTAATAATGGAATGTATTTGTAATAAAATCAGATATGGAATCCAAACCCTAATTTTGGATTTTGATCAAGGAATGAGAATATTAATATAATATTATTTTATTTCGGTGCTATGAATATGTACATCATATGTGTAAATTGATAATGGTTGGTCAATTATGATACAGTATTACAAAACTATAGTATTATTTTAATAAACCCTAATTCGATAGTCAAATAAGACTGTAGGATTTCAAGTAATAATGTTATGTTATGAATTTCACGTGTTATGTGGTATATGATTTGTATTGTAAGTGTTAATGCTAATTATGAAAAACCCTAATTAATAATTAAAAACCCTAATTTTGAAAAAACCTAAATAATATTTATAAACCCTAATTTTCTATACTAACCCTAATTGTCAAGTGGTGAGAACCCTAATTTCAAAATTTGGAAACCCTAATTTGAAACTCAAGTATGAGTTTGATACTATTTTGTAACTATGTTCTGGTGTTTAAGGTTAAGTATTGTAGAACTTAATATTAATTAGAGACACCCTAATTAATAATTAGAAATTCTAATTTCTAAATTAGTAAACCTAATTTCTAATTTAGTAACCCTAATAAGCTAAAATAAAACCATAATGGCTAATTGTAATCCTTAATGATAATTAGTGAATTTTAAACCCTAATTGTTCAAGTAATGGAATTAGAATACTAATTATATTTAGTAAACTCTAATTTATATTTTTGGAAACTAATTAAATTGTTATTTTATTTCAAACCCTAATTAGAAATCTTAAAACATCTTTGTGCCAAACCCTAAGGGTCAAACCTTAAGGGTTTGACAAGTTACTAGTTTGCCCTTAATTTTAAAAGCCAAAAGACATTTTTGCCCTTTTTGCATTTTTATTAAGTAACTTGTAATTCTTACCAAAACTTTAGTTGCTCAACAACCATTGACTTCCATGCGCCTTATAATGCCAGCAAACAAGCCATATAAGTCAGCAAATTCATTGCACCAAACACCTATATAAGATTTAAGAGAGAGAAAAGCTACATTCTTGCTCATTTGAACACAACACTCCTCCAAGACTATCTCTTTCTTAAACCAACGAAATCTTAAAGTATTTCAGTCCTAAATCAAAGCCCCACTATTAACCATAACAAATCAGAAGCTTAGATCCAAGGATTTGTTGATAAAGTTATAAAACCCTATTCTAAAATCTGTCCATTGATCCCATGTTAGATGTTGTTGTTTTTTTTGTGTTAAACATGTTAGATATAGTGTATAATGATGATCTGGGTTGATAGATGTTAGATCCATAACATCTATAGGCTCGGATTTGAAGTTTTTCAAAATCTGGAAAAAAATTATTTTGTGTTCTGACAGTGAATGTCAGTGTCCTTAGATCTCTACCTATTTATTATTTTTGTTGTTGAAGTGTTTGATCTTGAAGAATGTTACGAGGTCTTTTCTCTGGAACTCGAATCAGGGTCAGAACTGGTTTATATTGAAAGTTATTGATGGTTAAAGGTCGTTGACCGACCATGACTTTACTAATTCTGGGTAACCCAGATTATTGCCAAGAAGCTCTGACAAGAAATGTATGAACCTAGATCTTTCTGTTGATTAATTATTTGTTATGTATGTGGTATCTAGATTGTATTTTGGTACCTGGACTATAGATTCATGCTAATAGAACACTTAAAATTTAAATAGAATGGATTTTGAGGATGGTCAAAGTGGCTGGAACGACCACGAAAACTATTTTCTAGAATTTCCAGAAAATTCAAGAACGTTGTCTTTGACAGCCTTTGACCGGTATGGATCTAGCTATTGTAATGTTGTTAGATCATTTTTATATATTACATATGTTGTCTTTCATGTTATCTACAAACTGAAACCATAAGATCACCAAAACATTACTAGGATTGAAAGTTATGAAGATCAAAAGTAGCCATCTGGAACTGTTCTTCATTTCTGGAAAACCCAGAAATGAAGAACAACTTCTAACATGAGTTTTGGAGGCTTAAATCTCTTTTGTTTTATGTTGTTTAGCAATGTTTCTTGTTAGATCATGTAGTATTGCACTAGAAGTACAAGATATGATGGTTATCTTTTCCAGAAACATCATGAGTTCTGAATTATTGATGGTCAAACGGTACCCCTAATGATCGACTTTCAGATTTTTGAAGTTTTCATCAAAAACACCTATACGATATTGTTCTCTGTCGCTATAGGGCCCTTTTAGCGACAATTTATTTAAGAAATTAATATATTAATTAAATAAATAGAAAAAAATAGTTTTTAATTATTAAAAATACAAAATAAATTCCTAAAAATTATTTTAAAATTCAAAAATTAGTTTTTAATTATTTTGAATATATTTCATAAATATTTAATATTTTTGGAATATTAAAAGTATTTAATTTATTTAATTATAATATTAAATATATTATTTAAAAATGATTTTAATACATGAAAAATCATTTAAAATTATATTATGGTATAAGAAAATAATTTAAGTTATTTTTGATAACTTTTAATATTTTGTGATGAAATTCATTAATAAATTAATATTAATGATAATTAAGTTATTTATTGAATATATTAAATAAATTATGAAAAATAGAATTAATGATTTAAAATTATAGTAAAAAATGATTTAAAGGTTATAAAAGTATTTTAAGTTATATATATAACTTTTGATATTTTGTCATGAAAAGTATTAATATTTTAATATTAATGATATTAGATTTATTTAATAATTATATTAAATAAATTAGTTTAAAAATGATTTTAATATTAGAAAAATCATTTTAAATGAAAATAAATAGTTTTAAAATATTTTAAGTTATAAAATATAACTTTTAATATTTAAAGGTAAATTTCATTAATTATTTACTATTAATGATATTAGAATTATTTAATAATTATATTAATTAAATTAGTTTTAAAATGATTTTAATATTATAAAAATTATTTAAAATGAAAATAAAGTGTTTAAAGATATTTTAAGTTATAAATTATAACTTTTGATATTTAAAGGAAAATTTCATTAATAATTTAATATTAAATGATATTAGATTTATTTAATTATATTAAATAAATAGTTTAAAAATGGTTTTATTTATTTAAAATCAATTTAAAAGGATATAAATGAATTAAAAATATTTTAAGTTATGATTAAGGACTTTTAATATTTTGGTAAGTAATACATTAATACTTTAATATTAATGATAATCATTTAAAAATAATTTTAATTCTTTTAAAAATTATGTAAGTGTAATATTAATACTTTAAAAGTATTTTGAGTTATTATAAATAACTTTAACCTTTTGGTAATGATTTCATTAATAGTTTAATATTAATTAAATATTAATGATAATAGAATTATTTAATATTTAAATCATTTAATTATGATTCCGGTGTTTGAAAATTCATGATAAATTATAATAAATATTTTAAAAATTATTATAAGTCATTTAAAAATAATATGACTGATACTTTCAGATGTGGAACTACGGGATAGAGTCTTAGACTCGATAATTACCCGATAAAGCTATCGGTACACCGATATGTTTCAAAAATTGACCTGGACTTAGATATTTTGATTATATTAGTGATTATTTATGATTCAATGGTTGTGGAACATATGTGACAATGTGATTAGGTTATGTGCTGACTGCAATAAGCAATGCTATGTGTTATAGTATGTTATTCTAATTGATCAAATGATCTTATTACTGATAGGTGTTATATAAAGATAGAACTAAGTTACAAACTGAAGTAAGTAAGATCAAAAAGTATCTTACCTTTGTATTTCCTTTATGCAATGGACACGAGTAAGAAGTTTCAGAATTATATTATTATTATGCTATATTATTAACCCTATTGTGATATATTCTATATCCGATCATTGTTTATCAATATGTTAGTATATGGTAATTCAGATATATATTCTGTTCGTTAATTTCTAAACATGGTTACACAAGTGTCCCCACTTGGATAATCATTGTATTTAATCACATGTTGATATATATATATATATATATATACGTCCAAGCTAATTGATCAGCTAGACACAAATTTTGAAATATTGTTGAATATGATAAAACCTTTTTGTATCCAATCAAATTGTTTTGGTTAGGATTCCAGACTAAGTTTGAACATCCCGATCAAGGGAAAACTTTTATGCGCCCAAGGCGGACAGAGTGAACTATCATATCGTTTTTGTAATGTAGTATTGAACAATACAGGGCCTATGGGAAGTACTATGATGAACGAGATTTTTGTAATTAATTTTAATATTTATTGAATTAAATAAATATTTTTTGATGATTTAATTATTAGATTAAATAATTAATTGATGCAATTGTGGTAGTTTAATTTAAATATATGTGTTACATTTATTAAATTAATGTAGAGAATTTTATTATCAAGTATGTGATTATGTGAGCTTTATGTATTAAAAGAAATACTTAATAAGGCTATTGGTATTTTAATTAATTTAATTATTAATTAGAGAGTTAATAATTTGACATTATTAATTAATGGGAAAATTAATTATGTGACTATGTGAATTTATGAGAAATTATTATATTTATTTTATATTAAATTAAATAAGATATTTGAATTGGGTGTGACATGATTTAAACTATATTATAAAGTTTTATTGAATTAAATGGTTTTTGAAACCTATTCTAGCTAGGCAAACATGGCACTAAAGGGAGTTCAGCCGATTAACCCACGATCGGCTAACTCGACCACCAACAACGTCGATTGTTCATTATTTAGTTTACGTATTCTTTTATTTCTTCTTCATTATTTGCCTAAGTCTAGAAAAAGCATACAGTAGAGAAATATGAGAGAAAGAGTTGAGAAGTCAGAGTTGTTAAGAGGATTGTGAGAGTCATCTGAGAAAGAATTCATCTTCCATTAATTATACTATGGGTAATTCTCCTTCCCAAATTCTATTTTACGTCATTAAGTTTTTATAAGAAAATGGCTTTCAAAGTTTCTGTAAAGCCTCTGTGATTGAGAAAGGAGTAATATTTATGAGTTATTTATGGGTTAAGATGTATCAAATCGTATTTTATATAAATATTGCATGATTCCATATCATCAGTTTCATAATATTACATCGTATATGATTTCTATAAAATTACAGAGTATGGGTTTTGGCCTTATGGCCTTATACGTGATATTTTATGTATTGATCGTATATTATCCCTAAAGTTTACACTCGTATGTTGTTATGCATGTTGATACGAAGAGACCAAAGTTTAAATAAACGGATTCGGTGTTATAACGAATCCGTAGTGACAATTTTTATGTTTTATTTTCATTACCTTCAAGAACATCAAAGTCAGCGAAATTGCATGCTTAAACTCTGTGATTATGTGTTTTAATGGGTTAAAATCACTTTATATATGTTGGGTAATGATGATATATGAATTCTAACATATGGGTATGATTAAATTCGTGTAGTGATAATTTAATTGGAATTTTTGGCTGCGTTCTGCAATTTTGCAAATTACGTATCAGTTTTCGTTGCCAGATCATGGCCACGCAATTAACGCCTTAAGGCAGCGGGCAAATACAATGTCAAGTGTCCTACAGAGCCAAGACCTAGTATAAACTTTGAAATACATAATACCACTCTGCAGAATGGTCCAGAAATATAATTTTTAAAGTGTTAAGTCTAGCAATATATTGTTAACTTAATATAATGAACATGTAAACATGTTAGAAGTATAATGAGATGTAAAATAGATGTTTAACATGTAAATAACATAATTGCATGTGGTTCGAATTAGTGAATACATAATTAGCTTGTTATTCATGAAGTATAAATTATGTGACAAAGTGGTAAATTAACTAAGTATAGTTAATAATCAAAGTAGAAAAAGAGAATGAGTTTTGATGATTAGTTAAGTTATAATTAACTGGTATTGTGAATGTGAATGGTATGTAGGATTAAATTCAAAGAACGTGCTTAGTTAAAGTGTAATCTACGCATGAGGCAAGTTTCCTAACCCTACTTGTCATTATTGTTCAAGTTTATTATTTACCTCGAGTAAACTATCATTACTATTATTCAAGTTCAAATGTTATATTAAAGATTGATTATCTTTTCAAAGCATGATTCAGTTATACAATAATTGTCCTATTGTATACTTCTTGAGATTATTATTCAAATTGAATATCATTATTGTTGAACTTATTAGACTAGTGAACTTTATTGATTCAACTAGTCCTTAGTCGATTTAACGTTATAAATTTCGAGAACCCTTATTGAATTATCCAAACCAAAATTCCTTCAAAGTGCGGACTCGAATGTCAAACCGAGATGAACAAATACCTCGCAAAGGATTTACTTATGCATTAGCGTTAAGATATTGTGCATGATGATGGTACTAAGGGTCGATCCCCTAAGTACGCAGTAGAAAGGTCCATAGTCTTATGACTGTTAAAGGTTTCAAGTATAACCCTTTATAACCTAGGACATAGTTCAAGGTCTTATGACCCTCAGAATTCTTTTGATTCTTGTTATTCATTATTGATTCAAAAGTTGAGCTTTTATTCAGATGTCTTTGATTTATTCGCATGTTATTATACTGTTATTTCATTATTATACTTGTGGGCAATAGTGCTCACTCTTGCTTAATAATAACATTGCAGTTAAGAACGAAAGAACTGATGAACCTTCCGGCAAGGTTAACAAGTGATGAAGACTTGTTATTTTTATTAGATGATGTATTTATGTTTAAGACTTGAGTTAATGATGTTCTTTAAGACTTATTTGTTTATGATTCCGCACAGATGTTGAAGGTTAGTTTAACCTGGGATTGTATTATTATTATTCGGATGTTGTAACCTTTAAGGGGAAGATCTTATTTTATCTATTGCATGGCTTGCATTTATTATGGGTAGATAGATAGATGATATTTGTACAGTGAACACCATATCCCATGGAATTGAAGTACCCGGATTTGGGGGTGTCACAAGTACAACCTAACGCCCGTAAGTTATGACGGTTTGCAGATGAAGTTCTGCTAAACCTTAGGGAAAACTAAAAACAATGTTCATAATATGTCGACTAATACCTATATATATAGTCAATACGTAGTTTTAAAAATTTGAGATAGAATTGTTATGTTTTAATTATCGGTTCAGTTTACTTCACAACTATAAATTCGTTGTAGAAATGATGTACAAAGAAAATATTTATTTCTTTCAGCTAATTATATTCATAATTGTTATTACTTGCTAGGCACCCAAATGCTCATCCTTGCTTAAATTTAAATATTTTCAGCTAGGCATGATCAACCCGAAGGTTCAGACAAGAACAAGTGAAAAGGAAAGCAAACAGAACATGTTTAATGGTGTGTTTTGTAATAGTTAGACAATATATAGACAATGATATGTATTATATATCATGTAAAAAATTATAGTAAAGGTTGCGTAATTGGGATTAGACTATGATAAATGTAAGTTAAGTTTGATTTTTATATTATTGTTATTATTATTAGTATTATTCTGTTCATAGAAATGGTATCGTGAAGCACCGAGTTCGGGTTTCAAGTACCTGAGTTTGGGGGCTTTACAACATTTACACACTAACCTCAAGGTCGAGTAACCTTAACTTAAACACAATTCATAACATGTCTAACATGTAACATTATTATCATACTATACTATTACAATTTAGCTGCACATATTATCCCTAGCTGAACTTGGCTTATCCTTTCCTGTATTCGAACGTGTTCGCCTTATCTGTAATGTTCATGATATAGCAAGGGTGAGCAATAAGTTTGCCCAGCAAGTTTAAGTTCAATAATTTAAGGATATATAATGATTGAAAGAATTGAACAAAAGCTGGCTACAGTTCTACAATATAATTGCGAACTAGCATGAATAAATTTTACAGAGTTGAACGAACATGGAACATAAACATATATATATCTGGACCGAATGGTAATGAAGGTGATCAACCTTTCATACCTGATGAATACACGCAGTATGCACAAAGTGCAATTTAATAATTCTTAGACATGGCAATCAGCAATGATTAACCACAAGTATATTTGAATGAAAAAACTCGAGGTCGAGTTAAGAAAAACTTGCATGTTTCGTTGATTACGTTTACGCAATTTAATAAGCTTTGTCTGAAGACCTAATATATAAATAATATCGATATACAAATTACAATAATATCATCACAGTATTTAGAATAACCTAAACATATTAACACGTAACCCTATCAGTCTATACAACACATAAAACCTAACCTTAAGTCAAACTTTTACAGTTTGAGTCGAGTTCGGTACAATTCTGACATCCCGACAGCTTAGTCAGACAATTTTCGAGTTTAAGTTCAATTAAACCCTTCCTAACACTTAACAATTATCTTTGATAATTTTATTATCAGTCAAAATATTTTTCATAAGTTCATAATAATTTTTTAGATAATTATTATCACTTGTCATAATTTTCACTCATTAATATCGTATTTATAACAATTAAATACCATTAATTCCTTTATCATTAATATTTATTTAATACTAAATATTAATGAAATACATGTCATAATATTATAATATATTTACAATATCTCAAAGTATTTCTAATACCTTAAAATCATATTTATATGATTTTTAAACCTTTAAATCCATTATCCGATAATTGCCATTAATATTAAATATTAATGTTTTTCATGACAAAATATCAAAAGTTATATTTTATAACTTAAAATATTTTTATAACACTTAAATAATTTTTATATGATTTTTAAATCATTAACTCTATTTTTCCATAATTTATTTAATATATTTATTAAATAAATTAATTACCATTAATATTAATTAATTAATAAAATTCATCACAAAATATTAAAAGTCACTAAAATAACTTAAAATATTTTCTTATACCATAATATAAGTTTTCATGATTTTTCATATATTAAAATCATTTTTAAGTAATTTATTTAATATTATAATTAAATAAATTAAATACCATTATTATTCCAAAAATATTAAATATTTATGAAATATATTCGTAATAATTAAAACTAATTTTTAGGCCTTAAAATAATTTTTAGGAATTTATTTTGTATTTTCATAATTATAAACTAATTTTTCTAATTATTAAATAAAATAATTCATTTTTCAAAATTAAATGTCGCTAAAGGGCCCTATAGCTTATTTAAATCAGTTTAAGATATATGTGACGCCTCAAAATTAGGTATACGCCACCCATCTTGGGTCGCCACTTACATGGTACATAAATTCAAATACAACTTACTAATATAACTGCACGCAGGTACAATATTTACATAAACCGTGAGTTTGAATACAAATATTGTCTACTAGATATTATATAAACTCAAAAGGAGTCCTCATTACAACTATTATCACACTATTTCACGTAATAGTGAGGACTACTAATGCTATCCTCTCGACCATTACTTCGCTCCCCGACTCGTCTCCAAATTTATGTTCTCATTTCCTCAAGAGAACAAAGTGAAAGAAAGGGTGAGCTCAACTAGCCCAAGAAGAAATATTATGACTAAGATAATGCGTAATAAATTATCATTAGCCTTCAATGTTGTTAAACCGATAAAATACAATAGACAACCAGCTTTAATCAGCAATGAATAAGCAATCCATTAAAAGAGTCAAGTAGAGAATAAAGTCTACTATCTTTTAGGTTTTAAAAGGTTTTCATCAATTTTTATCGCCGAGACTCAAATTTTAATAATAAACCACCACATCTAATCATCCCGCATTACTGGCCAAGGATTTTCATCAAATTATCAATGGTCATGACTATACCGAATCACCCCGGTCATAATCATACCAAAAACTATCCATCACCGTGATATGTGCCATCGAGGACTTTTGTCACATCATTTATATCAAGTCATGATTATACCGAATGATCCTCGGTCATAATCATACTAAGTTCATCTATGCACGTAAGCCAAAGATAACATAATATAACATGAGGATGATGACAATGACATAGTAATTCAATAAAACAAGTTCAAGAATTATTTAATCCATGAATTATTAACGCCCAAATTGTCAACATGATATCGCTTTCAGAGAGTAAAATTCAATAATGATCAAGAATATTTCCATGAAAAGAGATATCGATGAAACGCAAATATCAAGGATATTCTACTAATTTCATGGAGTATAGAAGTCAAAGTTTTAACCAACCTGGGTATAATAAAGAATGGAATAACAAAAGAAATCACCACGCGCGCAGATTTCAGACAGACAAAGTTATTCCAATGTAATAATAATAACGGAACTGTGTCGTGAAATTCACAACCGATGTGATGTTCCAATGTAATAATAAAGATGGAACCAGATCCTGTAAAACACACGATAGGATATTCCAATGAATCGATAAAGACGGAACCAGTCCGGTGTAAAACACATGCATGTGATGTTCCAATGTAATAATAAAAATTTAACCAGTCCTGTAAAACACATGCATGTGATGTTCCAAATGTAATAATAGAAGAATGTCACCAAGTATAGGGTAATCCACAGAGATACAAAGTTATTCCAATGTAATAAATAAAGAATGGAATAATAGAGGATTTCACCAAGTATAGGGTATGCCGCAGATACAAAAGTTATGTATAGGGTATACCACTTTTTTACAAAGTTATTCCAATGTAATAATAGTGAATGGAATAATGTAAGTTCTCTTCAAGAAGAAAGAATAACACCCTCACCGTAAAAAGAACGAATATAGAAGTAGTGAAGTAAAGTAATACTCTTCTTCTTTCTATAATTTTTCTCTATAGCTTCTCTCTATAATTTTCTCTCTAGAGTTTCAATGAATTCGTAAGAAAATAATGAAGGAATGAGCTTCTATTTATAGGAAAATGGAATGCATAAGAATTCAATCCATGAACCGGTCCGTATTGATTTACTTTAATCGACCATCCATATTTAAAGAAAAATCTTTTAAATAAAATATAATATATTCTATTTATATAAAAACATTTTACTATGCAAACACTATGCAATACTATGCAAAAACACTATGCAAAACATTATGCAACACTATGCATAATAAAATATAATATATTCTATTTATGTAATAACTTTAATAAAGTATTCTATTTTATATAAAAGATGTTTCGCTTTTATTACGTTAATAATACTTAATAAAACAAAACGTCATTATCGCTATAATAATTCATATTATTAATCGACAATAATGGAATCAAACCGAGTGACTTCTCACATAAGCATCAATAATCAATACCGCAGCTACTATGCAACCACACGACATCGCATTTTTTTACTACCGAAAGTAGTTCAACAAGAACTACCAGAAAACTTCCGCCGTTATTTCAATAAAATATTTTTGTCGCTTTCTCAATCCGGATAATAATTTCGCTAGGTCCACCAATGATTGAGCTGTTGTATTTAATATTCCTCGCTAAACCGAATATTCCCACCAATCGAATATAATATAACCACTTGCATACTTTTGCAAAATTTATAAATACTACCCACAACTATAATATTATCTTAAATTCACACCATAATATTAAAAATTATTTCAACAAAATTTAAATCTTTATTGATAAAATCTGGGGTCTCACAATCTCCCCTCCTTATGGAATTTCGCCTCTCAAAATTAGGGTACGACTGGTATGATAAAGAGGTGAGGATACCTTGAATACCTTTTATCGTTGAAAATATTAAGTTCATCTTTGCAATCCTACCAAAGATATTCATTAACAATTCATCTTTGCACTATGTGCCAAAGATATTTATTAACAATTCATCTTTGCACTACAGCCAAAGATATATAATCAGAAACCAATAATATCGAGACTCACCTTAATAGTATCACAACCATGAATTATCCATGCACCACGGGCTAAGGATATTCGTGTTTTCAATTACTGGCCATGATTATACCGAATAATCCGTGGTCATAATCATACCAAGTCTATCAATGCACTACTACCAAAGACGACTTTTTACCACATCCATGAATTAATATTTCATTCACGAGACTCATTTCAATAATTAATCCATATCATCGAATCATCCCCGCACTACGTGCCAAGGATATTCATTAGTATCACGACCACTAATTATCCATGCACTACTACCAAAGATAATCGTGGTATTCATTAGTATCACGCACCACAAATTATCCATGCACTACTACCAAAGATAATTGTGTATTCATTAGTATCACGACCACAAATTATCCATGCACTACTACCAAAGATAATTGTGTATTCATTAAGATATCACACCACAAATTATCCATGCACTACTACCAAAGATAATCGTGTATTCATTAGTATCACGCACCACAAATTATCCATGCACTACTACCAAAGATAATCGTGGTATTCATTAGTATCACGACCACAAATTATCCATGACTACTACCAAAGATAATCGTATTCATTAGTATCATTTACCACAAATTATCCATGCACTACTACCAAAGATAATTGTGTATTCATTAGTATCACGCACCACAAATTATCCATGCACTACTACCAAAGATAATTGTGTATTCATTAGTATCACGCACCATAAATTATCCATGCACTACTACCAAAGATAATCGTGTATTCATTAAGATTACGACCACAAATTATGCATGCACTACTACAAAGATAATTGTGTATTCATTAAGTATCACGACCACAAATTATCCATGCACTACTACCAAAGATAATTGTGTATTCATTAGTATCACGACCACAAATTATCCATGCACTACTACCAAAGATAATTGTGTATTCATTAGTATCACGACAACAAATTATCCATGCACTACTACCAAAGATAATTGTGTATTCATTAGTATCACGACCACAAATTATCCATGCACTACTACCAAAGATAATTGTGTTTTCAATTACTAATTATGATTATACCGAACAATCCGGTCATAATCATACCAAGTCCATCTATGCACTACAGCCACGCCATGTAGATGACTTTCAACATAATATATAAACACGAGGATAATGATATAAAGAATCAATCAAATGAGATAAAGGATAAATATTAAACATTTATAATATAATTTATCCAGATTCAAGAATATCCCCATGTTATCAATCACTTAATAATCTCATAATCTAATAACATTAATATTATAACAATATTTTAATCACTTAAATAAATAAACAATTTTTCTCAATTGTTTACGCTTTTACCATATAATGCATTTAATCATTCAAAATGCCATACTCATAAGATATCATCACCAATTATCAAATCCTCATCAAAAAAATATGCATATACTCTATATAGGATTCTCTAGCCATAAAATCCTATTTTCAACTTTGTTACTTCACATAACATATTTAACTCATATGTTCAGAATTAAACTATTTTCATGAAAAATACCAAATTAGTCCCAAAAATATTTCTTTTCTGGGATTTAACATAATATAGTCCCATAATGAAATATATATTTTCTCGGAATTTTTAAAATTCATTTACTATTTTTCAAAAATCAATTTCTAATTAATTCCTTAAGAAATTAGCTACCTCAAGTTTAACTCCAAAATTCCCAAATCTTGGCAGGACCTTACACATGTTAACATGAGCTTCTAGTTTAAATTTCATGGTCATCGGAGTTATAGAACTCCTGTTATAGCATTTTTCATTTCGGAAAAACCTAAATATTAAAATAGTCATAACTTGCTCATTTTAAGTCGTAATGAGCTCATTTTTGGACAGGAGGTACTTTATACCATATACCTTCTTGTCCCAAAAGGCCAGAATTTTTCTCATAATTTAAGTGGCCGAAACAGTCCCTTAAAGTTTCTGGGCAGTAGCATTTTCGAAATTTACAGCTTTGGCCTCCTTTGCTAAAATCAGTCCACACAAAAATCTACAACACCTTTTCCAGTAATTCCACTTGGATTAGTTAGGTAACTCATAGATCTAACTCTAGGACTTGACCTCACTCAAAAATTCAAAATATAATAAGAGATATGGTCAATTGAATTTCATGTTACGTTTTTCACCAAAATCTGATTTTCAACTCTTTGTGATTTCTAAGAAACTTTCATGTTTTCACATACTAACCAACATAACTCATCATAAAACTTACTAATACTTCATATACCCATGATTTTCATTAGTCCTATGCTTTTATTATGACTTTCATCATAATCCTCGTAAATGATCCTTTTAGTTGAAGAAATATTTGAGAGTTTAAGAAATGGGTTTTCAGATCGGGGTCAATACAAAATTCGATTTCACGCCTAGGTAGGCTAGAAATCTTCAAGAATACGCCAAGAAATTTATTAATGATAGAAATATCATTCAAAATCACACTCTCGTCCAAGACTTGGATAGTACGTCACATTAATACCAATCGTGACTTCTATCCCTTAACCCGGAAGCACCTCACAATGATACCTATCAACTTGCCATCTTTCATTCATTGACGTCGCCTACGTAAAAGTCCGGCTTTGCAGCATTCCACACAAGGAAGTTAACAATGAAAGGATCGGGGCTCTTTACTTATGGCTTGATATAACAATGATTAACTTTAGGGTTTGGTTACTTTGAATTCAGATAACAAAGTTGGTTATGAGTATAAAAGCTAACAACCTTATTAAAAAGAATGATGAGTAGTTAACCAATTGATTCCTAAAATCACATCAAAGGCAAGTATTTTCAAAAAGATAAGATCGATTGTGTAACGTGAAAGTGTTTATTTGAATCAAACAAGATTTAAAAATAGTGGAGGTGAACTAAGGCTCCTACTAACGAAGTTTCAACTAATAAGTCAAAGTTTAACTTCTCCTGAGTCAAATTTAAACATTGAACGCAAAGCAAGAGAGATAAAATAATGGGTAGAACCCAGATCTTATAAGGTATAGACTTCGCAAGAATTTATAATTAACTAACCTGCGTGCTAACTTTGTTCGGTTTACCTCTTTTGAGAAGTCACGAAAAACGCTTCTTCCTAAAAACCACCGACTTTGTTTTGTCCAGATCCGCCTTTGGTGCCACTATCCCAAATTTGGACTTGACTTCACTATAACGACAAAATCGAGCTAAATGACCTTCTCTTCTTGAAATTTCCACTTCTATTATCTTTGCCATGATTACCACCAAGTGGTTACCATTCTTAGCATGATAATTTCCACGATGGTGGTTATCATTGTTCGATAGCCGTTGCCACCAAGATGATTATTATCGTGTTGTTGGTCGTTACCTTTTGTTCGAGTTGAATCAACTCATTATCGTGCTCCATTGCTTATCTCAAAGATATTCACAACATCTAAATCAAACACCGCCACAAAACAAGGGTTAATTAACATATCACATTTTATCCCTATACTCGAATCGACCAATTAAATACCAAATAAACTTAGGTAGGTCATACTAGCGTAAAGAATTCCTCGCTCTCCCTCCTAGTTCTTATCTCACATCTCAGCCAGGATCATATCCCTAAGCTCGATACCAACCAACCGTGACGCCCCAAAATTAGGTATACGCCACCCATCTTGGGTCGCCACTTACATGGTACATAAATTCAAATACAACTTACTAATATAACTCGTCGTGGTACAATACGACATAAACCGTGAGTTTGAATACAAATATTGTCTACTAGATATTATATAAACTCAAAAGGAGTCCTCATTACAACTATTATCACACTATTTCACGTAATAGTGAGGACTACTAATGCTATCCTCTCGACCATTACTTCGCTCCCCGACTCGTCCCGGCCTATATGTTCTCATTTCCTCAAGAGAATAAAGGAAAGAAAGGGTGAGCTCAACTAGCCCAAGAAGAAATATTATGACTAAGATAATGCGTAATAAATTATCATTAGCCTTCAACAATGTTGTTAAACCGATAAAATACAATAGATAAACCAGTTTAATCTGCAATGAATAAGCAATCCATTAAAAGAGTCAAGTAGAGAATAAAGTCTACTATCTTTTAGGTTTTAAAAGGTTTTCATCAATTTTATCACCGAGACTCAAATTTTAATAAATAAACCACCACATCTAATCATCCCTGCACTCACTGGCCAAGGATTTTCATCAAATTATCAATGGTCATGACTATATACCGAATCACCCCCGGTCATAATCATACCAAAACTATCCATCATCGCATTACATGTGCCATCGAGGACTTTTGTCACATCATTTATATCAAGTCATGATTATACCGAATGATCCTCGGTCATAATCATACTAAGTTCATCTATGCACGTAAGCCAAAGATAACATAATATAACATGAGGATGATGACAATGACATAGTAATTCAATAAAACAAGTTCAAGAATTATTTAATCCATGAATTATTAACGCCCAAATTGTCAACATGACATCGCTTTCAGAGAGTAAAATTCAATAATGATCGTAAGAATATTTCCATGAAAAGATATTGGATGAAACGCAAATATCAAGGATATTCTACTAATTTCATGGAGTATAGAAGTCAAAGTTTTAACCAACCGGGTATAATAAAGAATGGAATAACAAAAGAAATCACCATGCATGCGCAGATTTCAGACAGACAAAGTTATTCCAATGTAATAATAATAACGGAACCGTGTCGTGAAATTCACACCCATGTGATGTTCCAATGTAATAATAAAGATGGAACCAGATCCTGTAAAACACATGATAGATATTCCAAATGTAATGATAAAGACGGAACCAGTCCCGCATGTAAAACACATGCATGTGATGTTCCAATGTAATAATAAAGACGGAACCAGTCCTGTAAAAACACATGCATGTGATGTTCCAATGTAATAATAGAAGAATGTCACCAAGTATAGGGTAATCCACAGATACAAAGTTATTCCAATGTAATAAATAAAGAATGGAATAACATAAGGATTTCACCAAGTATAGGGTACGCCACAGATACAAAGTTATGTGTATAGGTATACCACTTTTACAAAAGTTATTCCAATGTAATAATAATGAATGGAATAATGTAAGTTCTCTTCAAGAAGAAAGAATAACACCCTTACCGTAAAAGAACCTGAATATAGAAGTAGTGAAGTAGCGTAATACTCTTCTTCTTTTCTATAATTTTCTCTATAGCTTCTCTCTATAATTTCTCTCTCTAGAGTTTCAATGAATTCGTAAGAAAATAATGAAGGAATGAGCTTCTATTTATAGGAAAATGGAATGCATAAGAATTAATCCATGAACTATCCAGATTGATTTACTTTAATCGACGGTCCATATTTAAAGAAAAAATCTTTAAATAAAATATAATATATTCTATTTATATAAAAAACATTTTACTATGCAAACACTATGCAATACTATGCAAAACACTATGCAAAAACATTATGCAACACTATGCATAATAAAATATAATATATTCTATTTATGTAATAACTTTAATAAAGTATTCTATTTTATATAAAAGATGTTTCGCTTTTATTACGTTAATAATATGTAATAAAACAAAACGTCATTATCGCTATAATAATTCATATTATTAATCGACAATAATGGAATCAAACCGAAAGTGACTTCTCACATAAGCATCAATAATCAATACCGTGTGCTACTATGCAACCACACGACATCGCATTTTTACTACCGAAAGTAGTTCAACAAGAACTACCAGAAAACTTCCGCCGTTATTTCAATAAAATATTTTTGTCGCTTTTCTCAATCCGACAATAATTTCGCTAGGGTCCACCAATGATTGAGCCGTTGTATTTAATATTCCCCGCTAAACCTAATATTCCCCACCAATCGAATATAATATAACCACTGCATACTTTTGCAAAATTTATAAATACTACCCACAACTATAATATTATCTTAAATTCACACCATAATATTAAAAATTATTTCAACAAAATTTAAATCTTTATCGATAAAAACTGGGGTCTCACAAAGTGAAAAAGGTGCTAGGTTTGACTAGCTATAATTCATGGATCCTGAGGTATCTGGGTTCGATTAGGTGTTAAGGTTATAGTATTGATGCAATAGTACAACCCTAAACAAACATCATGACCATTATATATGAATTCAGAGAGATCTGGGCCTCCAAATATACTGTCAGACATCATCTGGGTTTTCTGAGTAACCCATAAACCCAGACAGTAGTGAGGTACCACTTTGTGGTTCAATTAACGTAGTGTTCTAGTCATCGAATCAGTGTTCTTTAGGTTCAAATATATAGTACTCGTGTTAAGGAACATTTACATGTCATTATCTCAGTTCAACAACAACACATTCGCCAGATTGAGCTCGGTCAAACCCTGTCAGAAAACTAGTTCAACCAGTTTCTGGGTTTTCTAGAAACGCTAACAGTGATCGAATGGTCTAGTTTGACCGTCTACCACATTCGATTAGTTGATGTTTTAAAGGATCAAAAGCAATGGATCTAGAGTCCATACAACAAACTACAACATGTACATAACAACAAAATTAAATCTATTAAAACCTGACAGATCCGGGCCTTAAAAGATCTTGTCAAAAGCTGCTTAAGGATTTCTGGGTTACCAAGAAATCGCCTTCTATCATATGCCAGTCAACTAAGGTTTCAATTGCTTATAACTTTCAATCTGGACTTGGAATGGCTGTGATTCCCCTTCCAGATCAAATACCTCATGACAAACTTCAGATTAAAACTATAAAACAACAAAAATCATAACCAGAGCACGATCTAGGGCCACTGACATTTGGTTGTCAGACCACTTTTAATGTTCTTGGACAATTTTTGAAAAACATCATTTTAAGGCCCTTGATGCTATAGATCTATGATGGATCATCATAGATCATCATAAAACATCCTTTAGAACAAATCTAAACACATAAACACAAATATTTTCTTAGGATACAAGATCAAAAGGTGTGCAACATACTAAATAATGCACAAAGGGTACTTTAGTCATTTGATTTCTAATTTTAATGGCATACTAGTCAATTGTCCAAACCCTTAGGGTTTAGGGTTTAACCCTTAGGATTTAGGGTTTAACCCTTAAGGTTTTGCAAATTAAATTCCTAAGATTTCCAATTAGGTTTTCAAAATAGATAAAATTAAAATTTCCAAATTATAATTAGGATTCTATATTTATATTAAGATTTCCTAATCATAAGTTCAAGCTTGCTAATTAGGATTAACATTTCCTAATTAAAATTGCTAATTTAGCAATTAAATCCATAATTGTGCAATAGGGTTTCAAACGGAATAATTAGGGTTTTAAACTTTAAAATAAGGGTTTTCTAATTAATTCGTTAAGCTTTACCCTAATTAAGTTTATAATTAATACACTTAAGTCCCTGAGATCCCAAGTTAGGGTTTTCGTACTCTGAATTAGGGTTTCGAATTCCCGGAGCTAAAATTAGGGTTTCCAGAATCGACTTTAGGGTTTCTTATAAATCGTAATAATTTTCTAGATGAACGTTGACGTTCTTAATATAATATTAGGGTTTGCCACTGATATAGCTTATCTGGTCAACCCTTGACCATTAACCACATACTGTACACATATACAACCATATACACAGAATGTTTACACTTATACCCTTAATCCTGAATAATTCTCTAGAAAAATTTTGAAATCCTTAAAATTCTTTCTTGAAAATCTCGAATCCATTCACTTATTTTCTGTCTTGTTTTATTATTTAACCTTAATTCAATCTTTTAATCTTTTAATAAATATCCAAATTCTCGGGTTGTCACATTCACCCCTTCTTCTAAAAATTTCGTCCCCGAAATTTACCTTACACCTTACACCATGCACCATACACCATTCATACACAACATCACATGCTACCCAATACATTCCTCACAAGAATAAAAATTTTCAAATATTGTTGAGGAGTTATATAGACTATTGTTTGTTATTTTCGCAAAGGTTTTATGGAAATTCATCCGCAAACCGCACTAGTCTTATGAACATAGTGGGTAATCAGTTCTGCCCTGTACTAGCCTAGTAATACTAGTTTGATATGTTTCTCATATCTGCCATAGGCACAAAAATTTACCTCAGTCTAATCATAGAATTCCGTACCAAAACAATTTGGTTCGGGAAAGTTTTCAAAGAACGCTTAGAATTTTATAAACGTCGGTCTAGCCGAATCAAATAGCATAGACTCATATCAATAATTTAATTTCAATTGAAATACGATTGGGTGTAGCCAAAACCCCGTTGGTAAATTATAATTTTAAAAATTGCTTAAAAATGACGTTATGATGTCGTACTGTAATAACAGCCCGTTTGAGGATGTCGTCATCGAGTGACTTTGTTATAACACATCATACAAAAGTGGATCAACGATTTTAGATCAAATTCAACACTAAGTATTCCTGCATTTACAACTCCATCAACTTTTTATCATCTCTGCACCAGGTTACATGGTACATAAGTGATAAATAAAAATATATTTTGATATTTCAAATTATTATCGTCTAGCTGGAATAAGTAGCATAGACTATTCTTTAAATCGTTCAAAATCATTGCAAATCAGTTTTATTATCTCAACAGATAGCAATGTGGCGGTGGCCCGAAGTCCACTCATACACAATGGTCACCAAGAGTTGAAAAAAAAAATTCAGTTTCAAAAAGCACATAGTGCGTTTTTAGTTTGATGTCAAAAATTTTGAGTCTAGCATAGCTAGAAGATTTGGAAAACTTATGTCTCCACTAATGATCAATTGCTTAATAATCTATCTATTCCTATTATCCTCAATACACATAACTATTCCTAGTTCGTCAAACCACACTCATGAGTTCAGGAACTTTTCACAATCATATGAGTTTAAGAACTTATCTTAGTCCGACCTTTGGCGTCCATTCGCTGAGGGGTTCATAAACATTTCATATAATCATGAGTCACGAACGTACCATAAGTATGAGTATTAAGAACTCGTACTTAACCTTCTATTCTCTACCTATAACCTATCTATCTGTTATACACATGAGAAATAAATAACCCTCTCAACATGCATATAACAAATATCGCGATACATACATTTCAATAATTATCCTACTCCCTTCTCAATATGAATTTCATTTAATCTGTATTCATAATCCTTTTCTGAATCTGTACCAATTCATAGTACAACTGACACACAGCATTCTTGCCATAAACTTTTCAATCATTCACTTGATCCTTCTCCATACTATAACCTTATCAGATCACAAAGTGATCTTATCGTATATATTATGATTCATTTCTATAATATGATCGTTTTGTTTTACGATCTCATATCCCTGCACTTTTAGTCTTTTAGACTATCTATTCATCACTACTTTTCAACTTTATTATCAGAGTTAGGGAACTCCGTATCTTATACCCCGCCGAGATTCATATTTGAATCTTACCGACACACTAACTCTATTTGTGTTAGTACTTAACCTAATCACTGTGGTTATTAGTCTAACGCATTCCTACCTAATGTTCATAACCAACAGCTTTGATACCAACTGTGAAAGCCCTAAATCCCGGTCCTAAATCACCGCGGATTTGGTACAATCATTCTATAACTATTACTATTTGCGGAAGATATAAACATAAATTGTTTATACATTACATTTACACACTAACCCCAAGGTCGAGTAACCTTAACTTAAACACAATTCATAACCTGTCTAACACGTAACATTATTATCATACTATACTATTATAATTTAGCTGCACATATTATCCCAAGTTGAACTTGGTTTATCCTTTCCTGTATCCGAACGTGTTCGCCTTATCTGCAATGTTTATCACGATATAGCAAGTGTGAGCAATACGTTTGCCCATCAAGTTTAAGTTCAATAATTTAAGGATATATCATGATTGAAGGAATTGGACAAAAGTTGGCTACAGTTCTACAATATAATTGTGAACTAGCATGAATAAATTTTACATAGTTGAACGAACATGGAATATGGACACATATATATCTGGACCGAATGGTAATGAAGGTGATCATCATTTCATACCTAATAAATACATGCAGTATGCACAGAGCGCGATTTAATAATTCTTAGACATGACAATAAGCAATGATTAACCACAAGTATATTTGAATGAAAAAACTCAAGGTCGAGTTAAGAAAAACTTGCTTGTTCCGTTGATTACGTTTACGCAATTTAATAAGCTTTGTCTGAAGACCTAATATATAAATAATATCGATATACAAATTAGAATAATACCATCACAGTATTTAGAATAACCTCAACATATTAACACATAACCCTATCAGTCTATACAACACATAAAACCTAACCTCAAGTCAAACTTTTACAGTCTGAGTCGAGTTCGGTACAATTCTGACATCCCGACAGCTTAGTTAGACAATTATCGAGTTTAAGTTCAATTAAACTCTGCCTAACACTTAACAATTATCTTTGATAATTTTATTATCAGTCAAAATATTTTTCATAAGCTCGTAATAATTTTTCAGATAATTATTATCATTTATCATGAATTTTCACTCATTAATATCGTATTTATAAGAATTAAATACCACATAATTCCTTTATCATTAATATTTATTTAATACTAAATATTAATGAAATACATGTCATAATATTATACTACATCCGTCCCACAATAAGTGTTTTTTTAGGCTTAATATTTTTTTCCAACATAAGTGATGTGTTAGAACTCCAATAAAATTTTTGCAATATTTTCTCATATATGCCCTTATGCATTCAATGGTATTTATTGCATCTTACCATCACTACAATTAAACGACACTCATTAACTCTTCAACTTTAAAGAAAATATATTAAGGGTATTTTTGTCATTTTGACTTGTATATTGGTATGCGTGATTTAAGCTAAAAAATCACTTATTATGGGACGGAGGTAGTAATATATTTATAATATCTGAAAGTATTTCTAATACCTTAAAATCATATTTATATAATTTTTAAACCTTTAAATCTATTATCCGATAATTGCCATTAATATTAAATATTAATGTTTTTCATGACAAAATATCAAAAGTTATATTTTATAACTTAAAATATTTTTATAACACTTAAATAATTTTTATATGATTTTTAAATCATTAACACTATTTTTCCATAATTTATTTAATACATTTATTAAATAAATTAATTACCATTAATATTAATTAATTAATGAAATTCATCACAAAATATTAAAAGTCACTAAAAATAACTTAAAATATTTTCTTATACCATAATATAATTTTTCATGATTTTTCATGTATTAAAATCATTTTAAGTAATTTATTTAATTTTATAATTAAATAAATTAAATACCATTATTATTCCAAAACTATTAAATATTTAGGAAATATATTCAGAATAATTAAAAACTAATTTTCAGGAATTTATTTTGTATTTTTCATAATTAAAAACTAATTTTCTCTAATTATTAAATAAAATAATTTATTTTCCAAAATTAAATGTCGTTAAAGGGCCCTATAGCGACGAAACTGTCGCTATAGGTGTTCTTGAGCCTGCCCAGAAACCCATGTCAGTGAAAAAGGTGCTAGATTTGACCAACTATAATTCATGGATCCTGAGGTATTTGGGTTCGATTAGGTGTTAAAGGTTATAGTATTGATGCAATACTACAGCCCTAAACAAACATCATGACCATTATATATCAATTCAGAGAGATCAAGGCCTCCAAATATACTGTCAGACATCATCTGGGTTTTTTGAGTAACCCATAAACCCAGACAGTTGCAAGGTACCACTTTGTGGTTCAATTAACGTAGTGTTCTGGTCATCGAATCAGTGTTCTTAAGGTTCAAATATATAGTACTCGTGTCAAGGAACATTTACATGTCATTATCTCAGTTCAACAACAACACATTCTCCAGATTGAGTTCGGTCAAACCCTTTCAGAAAACTAGTTCAACCAGTTTCTGGGATTTCCAGAAACGCTAACAGTGATCGAATGGTCTAGTTTGACCGTCCACCACATTCGATCAGTTGATGTTTTAAAGGATCAAAAGCAATGGATCTAGAGTCCATACAACAAACTACAACATGTACATAACAACAAAATCAAATCTATTAAAACCTGACAGATCCGGGCCTTAGAAGATCTTGTCAAAAGCTGCTTAAGGATTTCTGGGTTACCAAGAAATCGCCCGGTCATGCTCGATCAACGGGTTTTAACCGTTTATAACTTTCAATCTGGACTTTGAATGGCTATGATTCCACTTCCAGATCAAATACCTCATGACAAACTTTAGATTAAAACTTTAAAACAACAAAAATCATAACCAGAGCACGATCTAGGGCCACTAACATTTGGTTGTCAGACCACTTTTAATGTTCTTGGACAATTTTTGAAAAACATTATTTTAAGGCCCTTTGATGCTATAGATCTATGATGGATCATCATAGATCATCATAAAACATCCTTTAGCACAAATCTAAACACATAAACACAAATATTTTCTTAGCACACAAGTGTTAGGTTTGTAATATTCATGAACGCAATCAAATTGCAAAAATAAGCGGAAACGTGTAAAAATCAGTGTTTAAAATTTTTACAAATCATATACCCGGATCACCCTTTATGCACAATTATTAATTAAACGAAAAGATGAATAAGAAACATACCCTTGAAGATCCGAGCTTCCTCAGGTACAAGTTCACCTCCAATCCTTTTCGCGTTCAACTCGAATCCACCGGGTTTTGTTCCTTCCTTTGATCAACGTTAGCCACCCAAGTGTTTGGCCTCTAGAGGTGATCCACCAAGGAAGAGAAGGATTCAAGAAGATGGGTGGTTGGCTAAACCCTAGTTTTTCTATCTCTATAGAAAAGGGCGCTCTCCAACCATTGGAATTATTGATGTAGTCATGATATCCGATATAAGACTCCTCTTATAAAGATATCAAGTAACCCTATTAAAATAAGGTATTATTTAATTAAACCCTTTTAATTAAAGGGCTCCCTAATCTTCTTAGGGATAATTAATTAAACTCCTTTAACTAATTTTCCTTCCTAATCCAATTAGGAATAAATGAGAGTACTTATATTAAATTAATTCCTAAACTCTTTTAGAAATTAAAATAATAATAATAATTGTAATAATATTAATAAGACTCCTCTTATTAATTTATATTTAATATTTCTAAAATATTAAATAATAAATATTAAGCTATTTAATTTATTCTATCACCATAGATTAAATTAAATATACATAACATATTATTACGATTATGCCATTAACTTCTTAAATAATTATTCTTCCTTTTATGGTGTGACCCTTTAGGTTCTTCATATTAAACCAATTTGTGAATAAATCAATTAGAACAATTCTAATCTTATTTAAATAAATAAATTAAATAATTAATTTATTTAAATAAATAATATTTATTCTACAATAGGATAAGCCTCCTAGCGATCAACGACTTTCCGGATAATATAGATTTCAACATTAATCATAAAAGAACCTTTGAGTAAATAGTTACCGCATAATTCAATCCTTCCACCATATAATGTCCCAATTAAATATAAGACATGGAATTCTTTGTCAAGTCTTATTTTATTTAATTATATGTATTTTGACTCTTAAATGCACAACTCTCAAATAATGCAAATTAGAAACTCCTTTCTAATTTCATTACGCTTGGCCAAGGACTCTTTGGGTTGTCATTTATCGAATCACATAGGATATTCTCTTCTTTTAATAGAAGTGGTAGATTCTTTATTGATCATACATTATCTCCACGTACAACTTATCATACCCAAACATACCCTTTGATATACCCTAAGGGTCTTAAGGAATAAGTCAAAGTATAACTCATCATACACAAGATACTATGATGATCTCAAGTCCAAGGATCACTTGTACTACTATCACTACAGGAATTCCTATTGACAGACAAGTAAAACTCCATTAGGTATTCCTTAGCGAAGCAACGTTCGATGAACTTATTCTCTAATAAGCACCTACATACTTGCTTTAGTGTCTCCACACAAATGATCATGAGATCAATCATCCTCATCCAATGAGCAAGCAACGTATGTACCAATCTATCCGGATTCACTAATCCCCAATTTAGTAATCCAAAGATTGGGAACTATTTTAGTTTTAAGCTTTCTAAGAATTTAGATCTCATTAGAATGATCATCATCATTATTCTAAAAGCATTGCTTAAAACTATGGGTTTATCACATATTATAAAACAGCATCATGTAGATAATTAAAAGCCTTTAATAAATTAATACTTTTTATTAATAAATGAATAAGATTGTTACAAAGTATATGCTTTATCATCAAACATGATTGGCTTGTGTGCATGCATACTACTTTCAATCTCCCACACTGCACTAAAGTTAATCGTCATGGTATCTCATACTATTCTTCTCTAAGTGACGATTATCCTGCTGTTGGATAAGCTTTAGTTAATGGATATGTAATGTTGTTTTTGAGAGTTCACTATCTCTATAGTGATTTCCCATCTTTCAATGATTCCTATAATCAAATGAAAGTGCTACAACACATGTTTAGATCCAAGATGAGACTTAGGAACTATTCCTAGTTACAGAATGAACTTATCATCCAAACAATCAACTTGCGACTTCATTTCTGACTATATACTTTGTCTTTATCATTAAACCAGCAACCTTTTGCTATTTGGAACCTTTCAAATTCACTACACCACTGTTCAAGGTAACACTTTACCTTAAAGTGGATTTTCGGTCGTCTTGGTCTGTCTGAAAAACTTGAGTCTGTAAAGCCCTCTAGTTTTAATTCAGACCCACCATGTATGCTCACATCCTTAGTGTCGGTTAAGAACTTTAAGATATTTTTCACTGTCTTATAGTGATCTTCTCCAGAATATGACCGATCAACATTAGATCTTGTATATTTCATTGCATACATGATAGTCACTCATGCGATCTCTCTTTTCAGGAGTCTGTGGGGACTATATAAAGAGAGATACACTCCATAGCTCATCAACATGAGACATCTCTTGGAGTTTGTCATGCTAAACGACTTTAGCATCAAATGAATATACGTTCCTTGAGTTAAGTTGAGCATCCTTTTAAATCTATCTATATAGATTTGCATCCCCAATTTAAGATACTCTTCCCAAATCATTCGTGGAGGAATTTTTAGACAAATTTATCTTTACTGATTGTAGCATTGGTATGTAATTCCTCATCCGTAGTATATCAACATATAATACTAGAAATTTCACGACACTCCCTAATCGACCCTTTTGTACACACTAGAAGTCTTACCTCATCGAATGTAACTCGGATCATCATCTTCTATGATGTGTACCTCATCATCATCATCCATGATGAATCCATACCTCCTAGGTATCTTTGGTACTATTCAGATTTTAGATTGGTTTGTGGTACAATAGGTCTATCTCTGAGTTCCTCTTATTTGACTTATAGTGTTTTGTGGTTCTTGAACTCTTCAAGATCTATTATCCTCCCACTAGCTCCTTTTAATGATAAACACCTTTATCTTAGAAAGGTACAGATTTCGTAACAAACACCTTTTGCTAAGTAGAATTATAGAACATATACCCTAAACTTATTTTAGGATGTCCCACAAATCAGACATGTCAAATCTTGTCCCAAGCTTATCCTTGAAACCTTTTCACATAAGTTGGACAACCCCTTATCTTAACATACTTAAGATTAGGAATCCTCCATGTCCATAACTTTTATGGAGTCTTGGAATGGATTTTGAGGTTACCTTTTAAGTAGATATGTAGTCATTTCTAGGACATGATCCTGAAGGATCTTTGGAATGTCGGTAAAATCATTTTGGACCGTACCATGTTCAATAAGGTATGATTTTTCCTTTCGGATACATCAATCAATTATTACGTATCATCGAGGTGTCCATTATGAGAAAAACCATTTGAGATGATCTTGAAACTTATTCACATAAGTATTTATTCCTTGATCTTATCAAAGAATCTTAATACTTTGCCAATTTGTTTCACTTACGAATTCTTTGAACCTTTCAAATAATTCACACTTGTATTCAACAAATACATACATTCAACTCTTTGAATGATCATCTCCTTTTCTTATACTAGTTTGTTCAATTTACAAAATAATTTTTTACGTAAGTCAAGTATACAAAATCCATTAAGTAATCTTTCGGTTCTATCTGAAACATTATTATTATAAATAGAACAACAATTGTTCTTAATTATAATACCAAAGATTTCATTGTCCAACAATAAAATGAAAATAATATTTTTAACAAGAACTGGAATACAATAACAACTTATTGACTTAATAGATTTTCCGTAGGCATTGCTAAACTATAAGTTTCTATGGCTAATATGGCAACCTTTGTTACATTTCCCTTTACATAGGTTTACTTATATTTGTTTAGCTTTCTACTACTATTTGGTCCTTCATAAATCTATATTTATGATAACCAAAGTCGGTATCCAATACCCAAGTAGAACCTCGACTTAAAGAAAAATTTATTTTAAATCATGAACAAATTTGTATTTATCTTAGAAACTTCACTAAGCTTCTTTGGTTAGCCTTTATGCAAGATACTCTCGCAGATTTCTTTCCAAGTGTCCATGCTTATTACGATTGGAAGCAAGCTCCTTTGCTATCCGTGATCGCTTTTGTTCTTATTATCCTTTGTTTATGCCTTTCTATTTACCTTCTTTGAATCGTTCTTCTTTTGAGAAGATCCTTTGGCCCCTACCAAGAAGACTTGATCTTTCTTGGTTTGAAAGTGACTCTCAACATTTTCAATATGTTAAGCAAATCAAATGAACGATATTCAGCTTGTTCATATGAAAAATTCACAACAATTGTGAAAGGATTAGGGAGTGAGTGCAAGATCAAATCTTGGCTCAACTCTCCATCCATGAGAAAACCGGTTGTCCTAATTGATCAATCAAATTTATTATGTTAAGAACTTTTTTATGCGTACTATAGTGCCATTGGCCATAGTTTCATGTTATTGTGAAGCTCGTTACTCATGGATGCGAGCATGATGCATCGAGCCAATGTGCATCATCTTGCCACTTTCTAAAAGTAGAAATCTCTTCCTCGAGGCATTATGCGCAACCATTGCGAGGGATAGGCGATTAAGGACATAAGATAGCTTTTCAACTATGAGAACTATTCTCAAATTCCTTAACCAATCCGTTTAATTGATTGCAGTTAATTTAGCATCTAATATGCCATGATGATAGTAATTTTAGACATTGTAAAATTTCGTAAATGAATTTGTAATTAACAACATTTTAGCATACATTCTTTTATTAATTACCAAAATAATTTAGGTCTTGTTTTAAATTGGCATCTCCCACTATTTTCTTCAAACTATATTACCCTCAATATATATAGTTAAGCAAAATCTAATTAAAGATCGCTAGTGAGAATAAGGATCCCATTTCAAATGTATATAGCCTTGTGGTGACACAACAAACTATATATAAATAAATAGGTAGACAACTTTTGTCAATTACATCAACTATGCAACTCCTTTTCTTTTGCCTCTTAGATTATTTTGATCAAGTGGTGGCACATCCGAATCAAATTTATTCAAGTTAAGTCGGACCTAGCACTCCATATATTCAAAAAAGAAAAATATCATCCTTGTGGTGACACAACAAAACAATATTGTTCAATTTTCTTTATAAGCATCAAATGTGATAAATTAACATCTTAAATACTTAATACTTGCCTTGTGGTGACACAACAAACTCATATTAAATATTTAATACTCTATTAATTTTATCATGCTAGAAAGCCGCGTTTGATATTTCAAATAATCTTTGAACGCTTAGAACTTAATATAAAAATTGAGGGGTTTGTTATTAATTTGTTTCATCTTGTTTAGCGCATGCATATATATATATATATATATATATATATATATATATATATATATAAAATACGCGTATATTAATGAATCTGAAGCATGTTTGCATAATATATAATATATATAGTATAAGCATGCATATATAGAATACTATATTCTACCCGAATTGATTATGGACCCGAATTGATTATGGACTTTTATTCTAGTTTAGTTCACTAGAGCCACCAAGTGAACCAAAAGGTCAAACCCTAGGGGTGCAAGAAATAATATTTAAATATAACTATTACATTTAAACCCGGGCTCCATTACAAACGGGTCTTCAAGCGCTCCTTGCTCCTTGATCTCTAATTCTTCAAAATTAATTCTAACTATTCCTATTACAAAACTATTTAAAATAAATAGAAGCCTTGATCAACAGTCAAGGGGAAGTACATAGGAGGGAGATAGAATTTATATTAAGAAAAAATTAGAGAAGGCGAGGTCTATGTAACCCCATTTAATAAAACCCATACATTCATGCATCCAACTAAAATAAAATCCAATCACATTGGTCAATAGTCCATAATCAATCCCATTTATTATCATACACATCACCATATGCATCAATAAATAACATTCATATCATGAATAATTAACATTCAATATATATATTGATATCATTTAATGGGCAAATTTAGTTAGTATAAAATCTAATTTTGAATCAAAATCCTTTATTTTAATCCAAATTTAAATCAAAATAAAACTATTTTATTTTAATTTATCCAATTTTGAATAAAATAAACTATTTTATTTTAATCAAAATCTTTAATCAAAATAAACTCCTTTATTTTAATTAATTATGGAATCCAATTCCATGTAAAAATAAACTCCTTTATTAAAGGAAACACGGATTCTCTTTCCTATTCACAAATAAACTCCTTTATTTTGAATAATATGAAATCTTATTTCATATCTAAATAAACTCCTTTATTTAAGAAAAGACCGATTCTTTTTCATATTCACAAATAAACTCTTTTATTTTGAATAATATAAAATCTTATTTCATATTTAAATAAACTCCTTTATTTTAGGAAAGATGGATTCACTTTCCTATTCACAAATAAACTCTTTTATTTTGAATAACATAAAATCTTATTTTATATCTAAATAAACTCCTTTATTTAAGGAAATATGAAATCCAATTTCATATCTAAATAAACTCCTTTATTTAAAAAACATGGAATCCAATTTCAACTATAATTAGTTATCATGGAATCTAATTCCAACTCTAATTAGTTAGCATGAAATTCAATTTTAAAATTAAAATATATTTTTTTTAATTATAAAATTATTATTATTATATATATATATATATATATACACACATTGAATCCGTTATTCTCATGGTTCATTTTTACTTTAAAAACAAATCATTCACCTTTTACAAGATTAATGAAAAGACGAATTTCTTTTCTTTTAAAATCCTGAAGCATTCCATACTACCACGTGACATACTATAAAAGGTTATTCAAAAAGATTATCCTGGTTAAAGCATATCATGATTTCCTATGATTTCATATATAAAATCCTAGTACAGGATATCATGAACTTGTATATGATTCACGGAACCTTGAAAATAAAGTAAGCCACGTTGCAACAGTATTAACGCAAGGATTCGGCGAAATTAATATCCACGCGAATCACAAAATTTCCAGTTGGCAGATTTTATTTTTTATTTTTAATTTTATACAACAAAATTATGCCCAATTAAATTGTTCTAAACACATATCAAATTAAAACAATTAATAATTAGCATAAAGGTTTGGCTCTGATGCCACTGTTAGGTTTGTAATATTCATGAACGCAATCAAATTGCAAAAATAAGCGGAAACGTGTAAAAATCAGAGTTTAAAATTTTTACAAACCATATACCCGGATCACCCTTTATGCACAATTATTAATTAAACGAAAAGATGAATAAGAAACATACCCTTGAAGATCCGAGCTTCCTCAGGTACAAGTTCACCTCCAATCCTTTTCGCGTTCAACTCGAATCCACCGGGTTTTGTTCCTTCCTTTGATCAACGTTAGCCACCCAATTGTTTGGCCTCTAGAGGTGATCCACCAAGGAATAAGAAGGATTCAAGAAGATGGGTGGTTGGCTAAACCCTAATTTTTCTATCTCTATAGAAAAGGAGCGTACTCTCCAACCATTGGAATTATTACGTAGTCATGATATCTGATATAAGACTCCTCTTATAAAGATATCAAGTAACCCTATTAAAATAAGGTATTATTTAATTAAACCCTTTTAATTAAAGGGGCTCCCTAATCTTCTTAGGGATAATTAATTAAACTCCTTTAACTAATTTTCCTTCCTAATCCAATTAGGAATAAATGAGAGTACTTATATTAAATTAATTCCTAAACTCTTTTAGAAATTAAAATAATAATAATAATTGTAATAATATTAATAAGACTCCTCTTATTAATTTATATTTAATATTTCTAAAATATTAAATAATAAATATTAAGCTATTTAATTTATTCTATCACCATAGATTAAATTAAATATACATAACATATTATTACGATTATGCCATTTACTTCTTAAATAATTATTCTTCCTTTTATGGTGTGACCCTTTAGGTTCTCCATATTAAACAGGTTGTGAATAAATCAATTAGAACAATTTAATCTTATTTAAATAAATAAATTAAACAATTAATTTATTTAAATAAATAATATTTATTCTACAATAGGATAAGCCTCCCTAGCGATCAACGACTTTCCGGATAATATAGATTTCAACATTAATCATAAAAGAACCTTTGAGTAAATAGTTACCGCATAATTCAATCCTTCCACCATACAATGTCCCAATTAAATATAAGACATGGAATTCTTTGTCAAGTCTTATTTTATTTAATTATATGTATTTCGACTCTTAAATGCACAACTCAAATAATGCAAATTAGAAACTCCTTTCTAATTTCATTATGCCTTGGCCAAGGACTACTGGGTTGTCATTTATCGAATCACATAGGATATTTCTCTTCTTTTAATAGAAGTGGTAGATTCTTTATTGATCATACATTATCTCCATGTACAACTTATCATACCCAAACATACCCTTTGATATACCCTAAGGGTCTTAAGGAATAAGTCAAAGTATAACTCATCATACACAAGATACTATGATGATCTCAAGTCCAAGGATCACTTGACTACTATCACTACAGAATTCCTATTGACAGCAAGTAAAACTCCATTAGGTATTCCTTAGCGAGCCACGTTCAAATGAACATATTCTCTAATAAGCACCTACATACTTGATTTAGTGTCTCCACACAAATGATCATGAGATCAATCATCCTCATCCAATGAAGCAAACAACGTATATACCAATCTATCCGGATTCACTAATCCCCAATTTAGTAATCCAATGATTGGGAACTATTTTAGTTTTAAGCTTTCTAAGAATTTAGATCTCATTAGAATGATCATCATCATTATTCTAAAAGCATTGCTTAAAACTATGGGTTTATCACATATTATAAAACAGCATCATGTAGATAATTAAAAGCCTTTAATAAATTAATACTTTTTATTAATAAATGAATAAGATTGTTACAAAGTATATGCTTTATCATCAAACATGATTGGCTTGTGTGCATACTACTTTCAACAAGATCAAAAGGTGTGTTAGGGTTGTATACCTTCTTTGTCCAATCTTTGATCCTTGATCCCTTCTACTAATTTTGATGATCTAGGGCCTTGGTTAGTGACTGAAACACTTAGCAATTTCGGAGGTTTGGAGAGAGAGAGGGAGTAGGTTGAGTGTAAGATAGCAAATGGACCAAAAATGTGAATTTTCTCTCTCTTTATCTCTTAGATTTAGATACAATGCATGTAAGTAATGCAAGGTGTCATATAGATCAGATCATGGCTGAGATATGAGTTAAATGGCTGGTCAAAAGTTGGTCACCAACTCCATATTTGGCAAGATCTACAAGCAACATACTAAATAATGCACAAAGGGTACTTTAGTCATTTGATTTCTAATTTTAATGGCATACTGGTCTATTGTCCAAACCCTTAGGGTTTAGGGTTTAACCCTTAGGGTTTAGGATTTAACCCTTAGGGTTTAGGGATTAACCCCTAGGGTTTTGCAAATTAAATTCCTAAGATTTCCAATTAGGTTTTCAAAATAGAAAAATTAAAATTTCTAAATTATAATTAGGATTCTATATTTATATTAAGATTTCCTAATCATAAGTTCAAGCTTGCTAATTAGGATTAATATTTTCTAATTAAAATTGCTAATTTAGAAATTAAATTCATAATTGTACAGTAGGGTTTCAAACGGAACAATTAGGTTTTCAAACTTTAAAATTAGGGTTTTCTAATTAATTCGTTAAGCTTTACCCTAATTAAGTTTATAATTAATACACTTAAGTCTTTGAGATCCCAAGTTAGGTTTTTCGTCCTCTGAATTAGGGTTTCCAGATCCGATTTTAGGGTTTCTTATAAATCATAATAATTTTCTAGCTGAACTCTGATGTTCATAATATAATATTAGGGTTTGCCACTGATATAGCTTATCTGGTCAACCCTTGACCCTTAACCACATATTGTACATATATACAACCATATACACAGAACATATACACTTAAACCCTTAATCCTGAATAATTCTCTAGAAAAATTTTGAAATCCTTAAAATTCCTTCCTGAAAATCTCGATTCCATTCACTTATTTTCTGTCTAGGTTTATTATTTAACCTTAATTCAATCTTTTAAGATTTTAATAAATATCCAAATTCTCGGGTTGTCACATGGACTCAAGAATCGTCGAATTCCGACTTTGAATGAAGAAACGAGCTATGAACGCTCACGAACGTTAAACGAATGCTCAATAATGAACTAATCGGTGAATTCCGTGTTAAAAGATTCAAAAATGAAATATTTTCTAATGAAATCATAGTGTATGTGATTTATGAGCTAATGGCTTTTGAACGAGCCAATTCGGACATATAATGAATGAGTTATGAGCCCGGGAAATTCACGAAATAAGAAAACTGTCAAAATTGTTTGAGGCTCAGGGTCGGCGTCGCAGCACCGGATGGAGGGAATAGACACTGCAGAGTCGCACTGCAGCGCCACTCGTAAGTAGAAGTCTCACGCCGCAGCGCCGAGACCGAGAATTTGCTACTGTTAGTTAACGTCGCATTGCCAATTGTAGGCATGAGGACGACAACGCCGCGCCGAGCCAGGGGAAAAGTTGGACTTAGTTAGTTTTTGAACCCAAATATTGCAAGACCATTATGCGGCAAGTGTATATACATAATATGCATGTTAAGACCAATCCTATGTCACATATATGGTGATGACCTTAGGAGTTGAATTTGATTTATTAGTAATTAAACGATGATCGTTAATAAGCCGTAAAGGCGGATAAATACTTAAAACGAGTTTTATTAATGAAATAAATTTGGTTAAGTTATAGAAGAGAAAGAAGTTGGTAAAGAAATGTGATTAGATTGTTTGGTAGCTAATTACAATGTGCTATGTGAATATATCATGTAGATACTGTAAAGACTGAGAACTGTTGAATATTAATTTGAAGACGCTTGGAGGCAAGTTTTCTTAACGCTTGTCTAACCTTCGAGTTAGCCAAGATTTCTTTGATTCATGTTATGAGATGCATGAATTGTTTTACGAAAGGGTCAATGCCGGTTTTACCTCGGCTAGACTAATCTTGAAGAGTTGATTGATTTATTTACAAGTCTTTCAATATAGAATTGATAATGCTATCCTACGCCAATTGTTTGGTACAGATTCAAGGTAAGCCTGAGTATGAATAAACAAATGTGATTTATGTCGACTATTCGATGGGCACGCGAGGTTGCCAAAACTTAAACGTAAATACGTTTAACGGATGAGTGTTGATCAACATAGCGTACTATAGGCTGATCACCTAGATGTGCTCGTAAGATATATCAGACTTACAGTTTTAGTGTCGGGTTATCCTTTTTCATGAATGAAAACTAACGAGAATATTCATGGTCTTTTGACCTACTCAGAATTCCTAAGTTCCTATAAGTACTTCGGAATTGTTTTATGAAAAAGAAAAGTGCTATACAATGTTTCATAGTACTTCATAGCTATTTATTCAGTTATTGAAGAGTAATCATATGATTCTCGACGTGGTATTTATATTATACATTGCTAGATTTGCTGAGCTAGTTATGCTCACTTCTTGCTTGAATTATATGATTACATATAAAGCCGAACAAACTGAGGGTTCTAAGAAAGATAAAGGCAAGGCTAAGATGAATAATTAGTTATCATGTAATAGACTAGTATGTTTGTATGTATTATACTTATGAACAATGAAGAATGTATTCGGTTTCAGAACTTGGGAAAGGATTTATTATAATTGTAATAAGAATGTAGTTAATACACTCATTTTGTTGTTGTTTCAATGGAATGAATGCATAGTTAGTGGTACCGTGTAGCACCATCTGTCGGGTTGGAAGATACCCGGATTTGGGGGCGTCACAGGTTGGTATCAAAGCATTAGGTTATAAATTTAAGGGGGAAAGAACCTTAGGCTAATAACCTCGTTAGTAAAAGAGAAGTCAGAAGTGAATGAACTCTAGTAGAATGAGTTAATTAAGTATTGAGGAAACTCAGTACAGAAAGATTTAAAAGATGGAAAGTAACCCTAAATAAATTAAATGTAATGTGTGCTTATATTATTGTGTATTATGTACTAATCAACATGTTATGTGTTATTGTAGATGTCCATCGATAGCTACATGTATAGGGATATATACGTAGTTAGCGAAGAGTCGGTGAACAGAATAGAGCGAGTGCCAGTGCCAGTAGCGACAGTACCAGTGATAAATTTAGAAGAGTCCGAGCCTGAGGAGGATATATCAGAGGAGGACTATTCAGAGGGGGAGATGGGATTGGCATCATACCTTGATATGATGATCGATGTAGAGGAACATATGGAGGTAACATCAGTTAATACGGTGGTATCATAACATGCAACTGCACAATATTGTGCAGAACCAGAAGGAGGAGATTAGTGATCTCCATGAGGCTAAAGAGTCTGCAGAAGAAGATTTCGAGATTGAGCATGACGAGAAGGTGCTCATGAAGGATAAGGCCATGGAGTATAAGAATGAGGCTGTAGAGCTTCGTAGAGAACTGGAGAAGAGAGGCCAGAAGATAACACGAATGTCATACATCCACGAGAGTGCTCATGAGGATTTCAAACTAAAGATTGCTTGTTATTCCATTGAGTCGGGACAAACTCGACATACTATAAGTCTGGATATTGTGTCGATTCTGAAGAATGAGAAACACGAGAATGCTGTTATGCAGTATTAGAAGTTTAGAGCTATAATTACTTTTGCGTAGTGATGTAAAGCCCTCTTTTTTATAGTTAAAGGGTAGTCTTTTTGTAAATCCCAACTTTTGTGAAGTTCAATTGCGGGATAGAAATGTAATAGCTTTTGGCTATGGAAAGCAAATTATAAATAGTTTCAAACTATGAAGAAGCATATGAATATAATGAAGTTATTAAATGTGTTTTGTTGTGTATGAGTTATTGTTTGACGAATAATAACTAAGTAAGTAAATAAGTAATAATGATACTTTATTTATTTAATCAGCAAAATGCCGCCAAGAAGGAGACAACGTAATCAGGAGGGTGAGTCCCACAACGATAACCAAGGGGGTCAGAACAACCCTATGCAGGAGTTTGGTAATTTATTAACAGCTGCATTTAACCAAACCGGGGGTAGAGCTCCTGTAGTACTTAGGGTAGCCAGAAAGACTACCTTTAAAGAATTTAAGAGTGTAGGTCTGCCAGAGTTCAAGGGAACCACAGACCCAATAGAGGCCTAGACATGGGTGAAGGAAATAGAGAAGGCGTTTGTTATTACAAATGTGGGTGAAGTGCAAAAGACTTCTTTTGTGACTTACATAATGAAAGAGGGAGCTAACTTTTGGTGGGAGGCTAACCACGGTGGGGCTAGAACTGATGATGTTACATGGGAATAGTTTAAGAAGGTTTTCTTTGAGAACTATTTTCATACAAGCATGCAGGGAAGAATGGAGATTAAGTGCCTAGAACTTAAACAAGGGGACATGACGGTTCTCCAGTATGCGGCCAAATTCAATGAATTGGAAAGGTTCGCTCCACACCAAGTAGACACTAAAGAGAGGAAGGCTCGTAGGTTTGAGCAGGGACTGAGACCCTGGCTCTATAGTAAGATTTCTGTGTTCCAAAGTGCTTCCTACGGGACCATTCTGGAGAAAGAAATCATTGTGGAGGGTGGTAGTGAGGCGTTGACCCAATACCACAAAGAGAGGAAGAATAAGGGAAAAGGAGAGGGATGATCCAAGGCGGAGGGAGCCAGTGGAAGTGGCAGTATGCCAAAGAGGAAGAGTTTCATCTCCGGGAATATTAGAGTGAAACAAGGGGATCCTAAGCGTAGGATCGAGACATGCAAGACATGCGAAAAGACTCATCTAGGAGTATGTCTGAAGGGGAAGTCTATTTGTTACAACTATGGGCAGGAGGGGCATATATCACCCAATTGTCCTAATCCTAAGAAGAACCAGGAATTGCCCAAATAAGGGAAAGGAGGGTAGAAAGGGTGCTTGTAGTGGTAAGTTTGTCATTACTGGACCAACACCATCGGGTAGACCTACTGCCCGTACTTTTAATATGACTGTCCAAGATGCGGTTGCATCAGCGGATGTAGTAGCAGGTATCATTCCAGTCAACGAAATAAATGCTTATGTGATGTTTGATTTAGGTGCTACTTGTTCTTTTATAGCTTGTGGGATTTGCTAAGCGATTAGGTTTATTCCCGAAAAGATTAGAAATACCTTTAGACATTAAGGTAGCGAACGAAGAGATAATTCCCATTGAACACATCCATAGGAATTGTTTTATAGATATTAGAGGTAACAGATTATCGGTAGATCTTTTACCGATAAGGTTGAGAGAATTTGATGTAATTCTCGGTGTGGATTGATTAATTAACCATAGAGTGATAATAGATTGTCATAAGAAAAGTGTGAACCTTAGACTTTCTAAGAAACCCAAGGTGGTGTTTTACGGTAATAAATCATCGAGACGCTCTTGTTGTCTAACCATGACATAAGCTAGGAAAATGTTGAGGAAAGGGTGTATAGGTTGCATGTGCCATGTTGTGGATACCCAGAGAGTGGAAGCATCATTGGAGCAGATACATATAGTTCAAGAGTTCGCGAATGTATTTTCAGAAGAGATACCAGGTATTCCGCCGGATAGGGAAGTTGAATTTGTGATTGACTTGGTACCGGGTACGACACCAGTTTCTAAGGCACCTTATAAAATGGCGCCGGTAGAGATGAAGGAGTTAATGGTTCAATTACAAGAACTATTAGATATGAAGTACATTCAACCTAGTGTGTCTCTGTAGGGAGCACTAGTGTTGTTTGTAAAGAAGAAGGATGGGTCGTTACGACTTTGTATCGACTATCAATAGTTGAACAAGTTAATGATTAAGAATAAATATCCATTGCCCAGGATCGATGATCTATTTGATCAGTTGAAAGGGGCAAAGTATTTTTCCAAGATAGATTTGCGTACAGGGTACCATCAGTTGAAAGTGAGGAAGGAGGATGTACCTAAGACGGCGTTCGGAACTCGTTAGGTCATTACGAGTTTTTGGTCATGTCATTTGGGTTGACTAATGCGCCAGCCATATTTATGGATATGATGAATAGTGTTCAAACAATATTTGGACAAGTTCGTTGTAGTGTTCATTGATGATATTCTAGTCTATTCTAAGACACCAGAAGATCATGTTGAACATTTAAGGATAGTGTTGGAGACACTACGGAGGGAGAAGTTGTATGCAAAATTCACTAAGTGTGAATTTTGGCTTGAGAGAGTGCAGTTTCTAGGACATGTTATTGATAAAGATGGCAATTCTATGGATTCAACGAAGGTGGAAGTAGTTAATAATTGGGAACAACCGAAGACGCCAACCGAGGTTTGGAGTTTTCTGGGGTTAGCTGGATACTATAGGAGGTTCATCTAGGACTTTTCTAAAATAGCTATTCCGTTGATGAATTTGACTAGGAAGTTGGAAACGTATGTATGGACTGAGAAGTGTGAGAATAGTTTCCAGGAACTAAAAAGGAGATTAAGTGAGGCATATGTATTGTCCTTACCAGATGATATGGGAAATTTTGTAGTTTATAGCGATGCTTTGCATAGAGGACTGGGTTACGTGCTCATGCAGCAGGGCAAAGTCATTGCATATGCGTCACGTCAGTTAAAGGATTATGAGAAGGTTTATCCTACTCATTGCCTAGAATTAGTAGCGATAGTGTTTGCATTAAAAATATGGAGACATTATTTGTACGGGGAGAAGTGTGAGATATACACAGACCATAAAAGTCTGAAATATATCTTTACACGGAAGGAGTTGAATATGAGACAAAGAAGGTGGTTTGAATTGATAAAAGATTACGACTGTGATATCTTATATCATCCGGGAAAGGCAAACGTAGTAGTCGATGTGTTAATTCGGAAGGGTAGGGAAAAGCTATCAATGTTAACGACTTAGAATGAGTTAATAACAGAGATGGCAAGGATGGAATTAGAAGTTAAATTACCGAGTGAAGCGGAAGAAATGTTATTCACTATGGAGACTCGACCAACGATAGTGGAACTGGTTAAGGAAGTACAAATAGGTAACGAGGAATATGAGTGAATGAAAAAGATAATGAAGGATGAAGTGAAGACTAAGTATAACCTTGATAAAGAAGGATTACTTCGTTTTGAAGGAATAATTTGGGTTCCAAATAATTCTGAGTTAAAAGAAGAAATAATGAGTGAGGCCCATAGTTCTAGGTACTCGATACATCCTGGTAGTACTAAGATATATCAAGACCTTCGCCATAACTTTTGGTGACCAAACATAAATAGAGAAATAGCAGAATATGTTAGAAAGTACTTAACTTGTCAGAAAGTTAAGGCTGAACACCAACGACCGAGTGGATTATTACAATCACTAGAGATTCCAGAGTGGAAGTGGGAGCATATCATAATGGACTTTGTTGTGGAACTTCCAATGACGAGGAAGGGCTACGATGCTATTTTGGTAATAGTAGATCGGTTGACAAAATTGGCTCACTTTTTACCAATAGAAGTTAGGTATAACCTAGAGCAATTGGCTAAGCTTTATGTCAAAGAAATTATTTTGAGACATGGAGTACCTATTTCGATTGTGTCAGATCATGATCCACGATTCACGTCGAACTTTTGGAGAATTTTGCAAGAGCAACTGGGAACGCAGTTGAGGTTGAGTACAACATATCATCCTTAGACGGATGGACAGAGTGAACAGACAATTCAAACGCTAGAAGATATGTTAAGATCGTGCGTTATGGATTTCAAGGAGAGTTGGGACGAACATCTGCCCTTGGTAGAGTTCGCTTACAACAATAGTTTTCACTCTAGTATAGGCATGCTGCCTTACGAAGTGTTGTATGGGAGGAAGTGCATAACTCCACTGTGTTGGGATGAAGTAGGTGAACGTCGAATGTTGGGACCTGAGTTGGTACAACAAACGGTAGACATGGTTAAGCTAATATAAACTCGATTAGTAGCGGCACAAGATAGACAAAAGAAGTATACAGATCCTCATCGTAAGAAAAGGGAGTTTAAAGTAGGTCCGTATGTCTTTCTGCAAGTATCACCTTGGAAAGGGAAGATACGTTTTGGAAAGAAAGGGAAGTTTAGTCCAACGTTTGTAGGACCTTTTGAAATTTTAAGAAGGGTAGGAGAAGTAGCTTATGAAGTAGCCTTACCTCCAGAGATAGAAAGAATACATAATGTTTTTCACGTGTCAGTGTTGCGTCCTTATAAATCGGACTACAAGCACGTAATAGAGTATGAATCTATTCAAGTAGAAAAAGACTTAACGTAGGAAGAACTTCCAATTCAAATTGTTGATAGGAAGGAACAAATCTTGAGAAATAAGATAATCCCTTCGGTAAAGGTAATTTGGAGGAACCACAATACCGAAGAAGCAACGTGGGAACTCGAGAGCAAAATGAAAGAGAATTTTCCTCATTTTCCTCATATGTAACGCCCGAGAAAATCAGATCTTTATGTGAATTAAATTTTTTTTGATTATTTGAATTAAATAAATTTAATTGATTATTTATGTGTGTAAGATGTTTGAAGGTCGTTCTATGACCTAGAATGTGCAGATGTGGTTAGTATTCTGGCAATGTGCTAGAATTAATTGTTTTGAATTTCCAAGACGAAAATAAAGGTTTTTCGAGAAATTTCTGTAAAAACACTTTTCATCCATTTCTTCTCAGAGATTAAGTTTGAATTTATGAGAAACACGTAATGATAGAATTATAAGACGTAATGAAATATTCAATAATATTTTAGTTATGGCAAATGAAGTTTTCGCCTGCGGACTTAAAACCTAAAGGTTGGGAAAAGTGAGTTCTGAGAATTTAATGACTACGTATAATGCTTAGGTTATTATACGTGAGGAATAAGAGTATTGTGACGCCCCCAAAATAGGTATACATCACCTATTCTGAGTCGCCAAATACATGGTACAGAAACAAATACAACTTCAATAGTACAATTGTCGTACAAAATACGACAACAAATATACTGTGAGTTTGAATACAAATATTGTCTAATAGACAGTATACAAACTCAAAAGGAGTCCTCATTACAATTATTGATACAATATTATACAAAATAGTAAGAACTACTAAAACAACTATCCTGAACCATCACTCCATATCTCGACTAGTTCTTGTTATGTTCTCACCTCCTGAGAAGAAAAATGGAACAAAAAAAGAAAAGGGTGAGCTCAACTAGCCCAGTAAAGAATATTATGACTAAGATAATATACAATAAATTATCATTAGTCTTCAACAGGGAAAAATCTTATAGAACAAAATAGACAACAAGTTTTAGATCAACAACTGCAGCGGAAACATCAATCTATTAAAAGAGTCAAGTAGAGAAAGAATTCTACTATCTTCTAAGATTTAAAAGTCCATCATCAATATTTTATCCCTGTAACATCAAACAATATACATCTTGAATCAAATATTCATCTTTGCACTACATGCCAAAGATATTCATTTGTATCACCAGTTGGTCATGTTCATCTCAACACTTGTTCATCTTTACACTACAGGCCAAAGATATTCATTAGGTAATCATTCATCTTTGCACTATAGGCCAAAGATATTCAGTAATATCATCATTTAGGATTGAGGATGATGAAAAATATCTTAAAAAAATGAATCTAGTGAGATAAAAGATAAAAGATTAGGGATTCGTACTTTAGTTTATCCAAGTTCAAAAATACCTTATAATAATCAATTGTGGAGCAAAATTCAAGAATAAAGATTAAAACATGGATACAATCAAATATAGTAACCACAATAGACAACTTGGACAAAGAAAAGAAAATTTCATTTTTTCTGTGAATAGTACCGTATTCGTGAATAGTGCCGTATACGTGAATAGTGTCGTATACGTGAATAGTAACCCCGACACAAAAAGGTAGAAATTCCACAAAAAATCCATACCAATATTTCGGCATAATGATATTGAAAGAATAACATAATTATGAAGAAAATAGCATCCCTTACCTCAAAAGAAAAGTACTTCTGGCTGAAATATCAGGTATAAGGCTGAAGAAAACTTGCACTGATGAATTGCAACTCACAAAGTATCTAAATACTCATAAAATACGCTCGATAATATAGAGAGAGAAAGAGAGAAAACTTGTTTCTGGGGTAATTTTCAATTCTAACTAAGCACCCTATTTATAGGAAAATGCTTAGAACGCTATAGCAAACTAACCTGCTACCTGATGGTTTTACCTGTTACTATTCACGCCCACCACTTTTGAAAATAAATTCCAGCACATTTCATTTCTCACCAACCAAAAGTGGTGCCCACCATATTTTTAATAAAAATATTTATTTTTGAAACTTCAATAATTCATAATAAATAGCCCTTTTATCACAAAAATACGAATTTTATATCCATTCCATAAGAAATCGAATTCTCTACAACTTTGTAGAAGAAAGTTTTCCCAAATTCCAAAAAGAAAATGCCCAAAATCCACATACGGACGATTTTTAATACCTTCATTTTGATAAAATATTGATAAAATACCTCAACATTAATTCCATGATTTATAACCACAATAAATATATCCATCATTTATATCCACATAAAATAAATATTTCCCTATCCATCCACATAAAATAAATATTTCATTATCATATAAACCAATAATTAATTATTCACAAATAATATTACAGAATCACAATAATGACAACCAGGTCGTTCCCAAGAAAGAGGGGGCTTTCCGATAAGGATTTCTCCTTATTGGGGCGCAATTAGGTGACCAAACCCCTTTTCTAGACAGAACTTCCTTAGACATTGTCAATAATGCTATCTAACAATATTATTCAAACAATATGAATTATTGATCTGATAATGTTGATACTATGTAGTGACAATTATTGAAACAACAATAATATAAAATATCAACGAAGCAATTATTGAATCAATAAAATAAAATATTGAATAAAGAATTATCGTAACAATTATTGAGTAAAGTGCCTTCTTATGTAAGAATCAATAATTCAAAAAATATATGGTAATATCGTGCTACACTTTATGCGAACCACGCCAGACATCGTATTTTAACCCTTCGGGTATTCCAACAGTGTTATTTATAAAAACTCAACTTGTCGTTTTCTTCATCCGACCATTTTTCGTTATGGGGCCCACAAATGGCTGCGCCGTCGTACGAATATTCCCTGAAAGAAAGAATATTCCACGACCAAACGAATTTTCCCTGACAACAATGAATATTTTATAACCACTTACTTATTTTGTAAAATTTGCACATTTCACCCATAACCAAAGCATTATATCAAATTAACACCTTATTATTCACAATAATAATTAAAGAAAATTTGATTTTATTTATAAAAAGTTGGGGTCTTACAACCTCCCCTCCTTATGAAATTTCGTCCTCGAAATTGACGTACGTACCTGGTGTTTTGAAAAGGCGAGGATACCTCGCTTTCATTTTTGATTCTAACTCCCAAGTCATTTCTTCAATAGCATGGTTTTTCCACAAAACCTTAACTTGTGGTATAACCTTGGTGCATAGGATATGCTCTTTCCTATCCAAGATCTTAACAGGTACTTCCTCGTACGTTAAATCTTCGGCTATATCGTCTGGTTCTAACTCAATAATGTGGTTCGGGTCTTTCACATATTTATGAAGCATAGATATGTGAAAAACATTATGAACACGAGACATGCTTGGAGGTAATGCGAGTCTATAGGCCACATTTCCTATTCGGTCAAGAATCTCAAATGGACCAACAAATCTTGGATTGAGCTTTCCCCTCTTCCCAAATCTTGTAACTCCCTTCCATGGAGCAATACGTAACAATACATGATCCCCAATATTAAATTCCACGTCCTTTCGATGAAGATCCACATAACTCTTTTGTCGATTCTGTGCCGTTTGTATACGTTATCGAATTATTTGGATCTTTTCTGTAGTTATGCGTACTAATTCTGGTCCCAACAATGTTGCTTCTCCCACCTCATCCCAGCATACTGGAGAGCGACACTTTCGTCCATACAATGCTTCAAATGGAGCCACACCTATACTTGCCTAATAACTGTTGTTGTAGGAGAATTCCACCAATGGTAGGTACTTATCCCAACTCCCTTTGAAATCTAGGACACAGAGTCTTAATAGATCTTCAAGAGTTTGAATAGTCCTCTCTGATTGCCCGTCCATTTGAGGATGGTATGGTGAACTGAATCGTAAATCCGTGCCCATAGCTTTCTGCAAGCTAACCCAAAATCGTGAAGTGAATCTTGGGTCACGATCCAAAACTATGGATACTGACATGCCATACAATCTCACAATCTCATTTATATACATACTAGCAAGTCGTTCAAGAGAATAAGTCTCCCGTATAGACAAGAAATGGGCAGACTTGGTTAATCTATCAACAATAACACAAATCGCATCAATGCCTTGACAAACCTTGGGAAGACCTGTAACGAAATTTATAGTAATGTGTTCGCACTTCCATGTCGGAATCTCAAGTGGTTGCAATGGACCCTTTGGCACTTGATGCTCTGCCTTTACACGTTGACAAGTTAAACACCTCGAGATAAACTCCGCGATCTCTCTCTTCATATTGTTCCACCAAAATGTCTGTCGAAGATCATGATACATTTTGGTACTCCCAAGATGGATTGCAAATGGTGTGTTGTGTGCCTCCATAATGATTCTATGCTTCAAGTCAGAACGTTAGGAACACAAAGTCTGGAGTTGACTCGAAGTATTCCTTCTTCATCGATTCTTACTTCTGGAATAACACCTTCTTGCACTTTCTTCTTCATACGCATCAGCTCGAAGTCCGTAGCTTGAGCAGCTTTAACTTTTTTGATTAAATTCGTTCTACTCGTATGCTTGATATCATCACGTGGGTATGTAAGACCCCAAATTATTAATAAATGAAATTTATTTTCATCTATTTATTATTTTGAAATAGTAAGGGTTGATTTGATTAATGTGGATAGTTATGGGTAAAATACGCAAATATTTCGAATAAGCAAGTGGTTATAAAATATTCATTATTGTCGGGGAATATTCGTTTGGTCGTGGAATATTCAGAATGCTTTGTCAGGGAATATTTGCATGCGGACGGCGCAGATCTTTTGTGGGCCCCATAGCTGAAAGCGATTGGATGAAGAAAACGACAAATATAAGTTGTTTATAAATAGCGGCGTAGTTATTACAGAATTATCTTGTTGGAATACCCGGTGGTTAAAACACACTAATACGCGTTGTTGAACAGTAGCACACGGTATTGCACCAATTATTGATTCTTACGTAAGAAGGCACTACTCAATAATTGTTACAGTAATTACTGTTCAGTATTTTATTTTATTGATTCAATAATTCTTTGATTGATATTTTATATTATTGTTGTTTTAATAAATTGTCATTACAAGATTTTCCATTATCGAACAATAATTCATATTATCCGAATAATATTATTAGAAAACATTATTGGCAATGTCTAGAAAGTTACGTCTAAGGAGAGGTTTGGTCACCTAATTGCTTGGCGCCGATAAGGAGAGATCCTTATTGGAAAGCCCCTCTTTCTCAGGAGCGGCTTTGGTTGCAAAGATCTTGTGATTCTGTAATATTATTTGTGAATAATTAATTATTGATTTATATGATGAGAAAATATTGATTTTATGTGGATATAGATGGAGAAAATTTTTAAAATGACAATTGTTGAAAATTAATATTTTATCTTTTTCTGATAAAATAATTCATTTAAATATATTATTTTAATAATATATTAACGGTGATATTTTTATAATGAATGTGGGATATATGAGTATATGAGGAGGAAGAGTATTTTTGTGACATTAAATGATTAACACATGTTTTGTGTGTCGGTGGACCCCATTTCTTGACTGAAATTTGATTATAGCTTTGTAAAATAAATACGTTTATGAATTTGGTCAATTTCTGCATTTGGAATTTGGAAAACTTTCTTACGCAAAGTTGTAGAGAATTGAATTTCCTATAAAAACTCGCGTGATTCGAATTTTCTGATAAAATGGCTATTTATTATGAATTATTGAAGTTCTGAAGTTCTGAAATAATTGATTTTTGGAAGTTTTAATTATTTATATCAACAAAAACGTTTTTATTGTTTTGGTTGGCCCCCCATGTGTTGTAAACATGCTGATTTCAGGAGTCTTGGTTGGCGTCGGAATATATATATAATATATTATTATTATACTAAATTTTCTGCTTTGGTGTTCTAAGCAATTTCCTATAAATAGGGTGCTTAGGTTAGAATTGAAAATCACACGAAGCTGAAGTTTTTCTCTCTATATTATCGGCGTATTCTTGTGAGTATTTTGAGTATACTTTGAGTATTGCTATACGGTGCAAAGTTCAAGTCATAGCCTTTATATCAGGTGTTTCAACTAGAAGTCTTTGTCTTTCGAGGTAAGGGATGTTATTTTCTTCTAAAATGATATTATTTCTTCAATATCATTATGCTGAAATATTGGTTGGAACTTTTTATCAAATTTGGAACTTTTTCATGTCGGGATTACTATTCACGAGTTACTATTCACGAGTTACTATTTATGAGTTACTATTCACGAGTTACTATTCATGAGTACTATTCACGAAGCGTGAAGATGTTTTTTTGTGAAATTTCTATCTTTTGGTGTCGGAGTTACTATTCATGTATATATGACTATTCACGATATCTGACTATTCACGAATACGACACTATTCATAGAAAAATGAAAATTTTTTCTTTTAAATCTAAAATATCTATTCGGATACTAGCTTTGATTGTATCCATGTTTTGATCATTCTTGAATTTTACTCCACTCGATTACTTATGAAGTATTTTTGAACTTGGATTGTTTAAAATACTGAATCCTTAATATTGTTCTTTTTTGTTTCCTTTGGATTCGTTTCCTTTAAAATATTTTTCATCATCCTCTACCCTAAATGATGATATTATTGAATATCTTTGGCTGTAGCAAAGATGAATGATTTCTTGATGAATATCTTTGGCCCGTAGTGCAAAGATGAACAGGTGTTGAGATGAACATGATCGACTGATTAATATCTTTAGCCAGTAGTGCAAAGATGAACAGGTGTTTAGATGAACATGACTAGGTGATGAATATCTTTGGCTGTGAGTGCAAAGATGAATATTTGATTCCAGATATATATTGATTGATGTTACAGGGATAAAATATCGACGATGAACTTTTAAATTCATATATAGAAGATAGTAGTTTGCATTCTCTACTTAACTCTTCTAATGAATTGTTGTTTCCGCTGCAGTTGTTGATTTAAAACTGGTTGTCTATTGTATTCTATTAGATTTTTTCCTGTTGGAGACTAACGATAATTTGTTGTATATTATCTTAGTCATAATATTCTTTACTGGGCTAGTTGAGCTCACCCTTTTCCTTGTTGTTCCATTTTTCTTCTCAGGAGGCGAGAATGTAGCGAGTACTAGTCGGGGTATGGAATGAAGGTTCTAGAGAGAGTTGTTTAGTAGTCCTCACCATTTTTGTAAAATAATGTATCAATAATTATGATGAGGATTTATTTGCGTGTGGATATTATCTAGATGGCAATATCTGTATTTAAACTCACAGTTTATATGTTGTAATAATAAAGTTGTAGTTATTTCTGTACCATGTATTTGGCGACTCAGAATGGGTTGGATGGAATGGACCTATTTTGGGGGCGTCACGGTTGGTATCGAGCTTTAGGATATGATCTCGGCGGAGATCGGGGAATAGAACTAAGAGGGGAGAGAGTAAATCCTTCCGCTAGTGTGTCCTACCTAAGCTTATTTGTTGGTTGGTCATAATATAGGGTATTATGTGATTTGTTAATTTATTTAATTAACCCTTGTTTTATGATAGTTTTAAGAATGGTCTGCTTGAGAAGCGTTAACAATGGAGTGAATGAGATCGTGGAGACACCTCTAATCGCCAACCGAGGATAATGTGATGTCAAAGTGAAGAAGGAATTAGAGATATCCATGTGGTGAGTGAAGAATTGATAGTACACAGAGATAGTCATGAGAGGTAATAACGGTGAGAGTGAGGAAGAAGAAGAAGAAGAGGTACACGAAGAGAGTTTATTAGAGGTATTTTATGATCAAAATGTAGAATTATAAAATCGTATTCATGAGTTAGAAGAGCAGTCAAGAATTGCGAGCGGACGTGGAGCAAAAGGATGCAACGATTCAAGCTTATGTTACCCGATATGCACGATGCTTGAATGAAGCACTCTTTGGCGAGTATAAGATGATAAAGTGGAATCTGAAATTTGAAAGAAGAAATAAGCGAACGCAGTGAGAATGAGTGATGCATGGGTAAAAGCCATGACGACGCGTTGATATTATGGAAAGAGATGTCAATCTAAAAGAGAAGATTTAACGATGACGGGAAGGCGTCGTGGCAAGAAAGATCAACACCAAAGAACAAATTCTAGGGAAGAGAACGATCGCCGGTTAGATGCTACGATGCGGAGAGGAGGGACATATAAGGTCAAACTGTTCAAAGCCTTCCAAGGTATGTTTTAGTTGTGGAAAAGATGGTCACATAGCTCTCGATTTTGTCCTATAAGCGAAATCAAGTCCAGTTGGGACGTTGGCACCAGAGGCGGATCTGAGAAAAGTCAAAGTCAACGATTACTGGTAAAGCGTTTTTCGTGACTTCTCAAAAAGCGAGGAACCCGAACGAAGTTAGCACGGGTTAGTTAATTATAAATTCTTGCGAAGTTTATACCTTATTAGATACCGGTTCTACCCATTCTTTTATCTCTCTTGCTTGCTCTCAACGTTTGAACTTGACTACGGAGAAATTAGACTTTGACCTATTTATGGAGACTCCGTTAGGAGAAACTTTCATTACATCCGTTGTTTAGAAATCTTGCTTGATTCAGGTTGGCACTATCACATTACTTGTTAACCTTATTTCTATAGAGATATTAGCTTTTGATGTGATTTTAAGGTTAACTACTCATCATGCCGAAATTGATTTCTTTCGTAAGGTTGTTAGTATTCATATTCCTAAGCAACCTGTTGTTCGAATTCAAGCAATCAAACCATTGTAGTCAAACATTTTCATATCAAGCCATGAAGTCATTCGTTTATTACGGATGTCAAGTTTTCTTAGTCCATGTTATGGATTTGAATAAAGACACGTCAGATTTGAATAATATTCCTGTTGTTATTGAATTTTTCTGACGTATTTCCTGAAGAATTTCTTGGCTTACTTCCAAAGACTGATATTAAATTTTGTATCGACTTTGAACCCGGTACAAAACTCATTTCTAAAATCTCATATCGAATGGCTCCTATTGAACTTGAGAGTTAAAATTCAACTATAGAATTTGGTACTGAGCCTTTATCTGGTGACTTCCTTTGTGGAATGCACCAAGCCGAGACTCTCCATAGGGGACACCATATTCGATGCGATAAAAAGCGATAGGTGTCATTGTAACGTGTTATCCAAGGTTGGGATATGAGTCACGATTAAGAACAACCTAAGTCGGTAATCAAAATCGTAGCTTTCTAGGCTTAGTTAGTTATTATCGGAGATTATTTGAAGGATATTCTCGAATCGCTATTCCATTAACGCAAATGGTGACTCGTAGAGATACAAAATTCGAATGGAGCAAGGAATGTGGGAAGAGCTTGAAGAACTTAAGAGGAGACTCATTTCAAAGACATGTTACGACCATGCCATCCTGGAAAAGCGAGCGTGGTAGGTGGCGTGTTGAGTAGAAGATCGTATACAAATCGAGTACGATATTGTCAAAGACTAATTTCAGTATAATTTATAAATAATAGAGATGGAGATGAAAACTCTAGGTACCCATGTGATGATATCGAGTATAATCGACTTTAATCGATAAAGTTCAAGTTTATCAAGCTACACACCGGAGGTGATGAATTTGAAGAAGGAGGTGCAAGAAGTTGTTATTTCAAAAGCGAGAATCGGTGAGGTGAGGAAAGCTCAAACCTTCGATTTATTAATCCATTTGAAATTCTCGATCGAATAGGAACTGTGGCCTATAGACTCGTTTTACCACCAAGTATGACGCGTGTTCATAACGTTTTTCACGTATCGATGTTACGTAAATATGTGGACGACCCGAACCACGTCATTGAGTTAGAACCGAACGAGATAACCGAAGACTTAATGTACGAGGAGGAACCTGTTAAGATCTTGGATAGGAAAAAACATGTCCTATGTACCGAGGTTATACCACAAGTTAAAGTTTTGTGGAGAAACCATGCTATTGAGGAAATGACACGGGAGTTGGAAAGCGAAAATGAAAGCGAGGTATTCTCATCTTTTGAAACACCAGTAACGTATGTCAATTTCGAGGACGAAATTTCATAAGGAGGGAGGTTGTAAGACCCCAAATTATTAATAAATAAAATTTATTTTCCTCTATTTATTATTTTGAAATAGTAAGGGTTGATTTGATTAATGTGGATAGTTATGGGTAAAATCGCATAAATATTTCCGAATAATAAGCAAGTGGTTATAAAATATTCATTATTGTCGGGGAATATTCGTTTTGGTCGTGGAATATTAAATCTTTGTGGGGAATATTAAATGCGACCAGTTGATCTTTTGTGGGCCCCATAAGCGGAAAGCGATTGGATGAAGAAAACGACAAATATAAGTTGTTTATAAAAGCACTGCAGTAGTTATTCACAGATTATCTTGTTGGAATACCGGTGGTTTAAAACACTAATCTGGCGTTGTTGAAGCAGTAGCATTTACAGTATTGCACCAATTATTGATTCTTACGTAAGAAGGCACTACTCAATAATTGTTACGATGAATTACTATTCGATTATTTTATTTTATTGATTCAATAATTCTTTGCATTGATATTTTATATTATTGTTGTTTCAATAAATTGTCATTACACAGTATTTTCCATTATCGAGCAATAATTCATATTATCTGAATAATAATATTAGAAAACATTATTGGCAATGTCTAGAAAGTTACTGTCAAGGAGAGGTTTGGTCACCTAATTGCGGCGCCAAGATGAGAGAGATCCTTATTGAAAGCCCCTCTTTCCAGGAGCGGCACGGTTGCAAGATCTTTGTGATTCTGTAATATTATTTGTGAATAATTAATTATTGATTTGTATGATGAGAAAATATTGATTTTATGTGGATATAGATGGAGAAAATTTTTAAAATGACAATTGTTGAAAATTAATATTTTATCTTTTTACGATAAAATAATTCATTTAAATATATTATTTTAATAATATATTAAGCTGTGTGATATTTTATAATGAATGTGGGATATATGAGTATATGAGGAGGAAGAGTATTTTTGTGACATTAAATGATTAACACATGTTTTGTGTGTTGGTGGACCCCATTTCTTGTTGAAATTTGATTATAGCTTTGTAAAATCGATCATTTATGAATTTGGTCAATTTACTGTTTGGAATTTGGAAAAACTTTCTTCGCAAAGTTGTAGAGAATTGAATTTCCTATAAAAACTCGCGTGATTGAATTTTCTAATAAAATGGCTATTTATTATGAATTATTGAAGTTCGAAGTTCAAATAATTGATTTTTGGAAGTTTTAATTATTTATATCAACAAAAAACGTTTTTATTGTTTTGGTTGGCCTCCCGTGTGTTGTAAACATGCTGATTTCAGGAGTCTTGGTTGGCGTGGAAATATATATATAATATATTATTATTATACTAAATTTTACGCTTTGGTGTTCTAAGCAATTTCTATAAATAGGGTGCTTAGGTTAGAATTGAAAATCACACCGAAGCTCAAGTTTTCTCTCTATATTATCGAAGCGTATTCTTGTGAGTATTTTGAGTATACTTTGAGTATTGCTATACGGTGCAAGTTCAAGTCATAGCCTTTATATCAGGTGTTTCAACTAGAAAATCTTGTCTTTCGAGGTAAGGGATGTTATTTTCTTCTAAAATGATATTATTTCTTCAATATCATTATCTTTGAAATATTAGTTGGAACTTTTTATCAAATTTGGAACTTTTTTCATGTCGGGATTACTATTCATGAATTACTATTCACGAGTTACTATTCATGAGTTACTATTCACGAGTTACTATTCATTTAAAGTACTATTCACTTAAGCGTGAAGATGTTTTTTTTGTGAAATTTCTATCTTTTGGTGTCGGAGTTACTATTCATGTGTATCGGCACTATTCACGATATCTGACCACTATTCACGAATCGACACTATTCATAGAAAAATAAAAATTTTTCTTTCGCTCTAAAATATCTATTACGGATACTAGCTTTGATTGTATCCATGTTTTGATCATTCTTGAATTTTACTCCACTACGATTACTTATGAAGTATTTTTGAACTTGGATTGTTTAAAAAATACGAATCCATAATATTTGTTCTTTTGTTTCACTTTGGATTCGTTTCCTTTAAAATATTTTTCATCATCCTCGGTCCTAAATGATGATATTATTGAATATCTTTGGCTTTGTAGTGAAAAGATGAATGATTTCTTGATGAATATCTTTGGCCGTAGTAGTGCAAAGATGAGCAGTGTTGAGATGAACATGATCGATTGATTAATATCTTTAGCAGTAGTGCAAAGATGAGCAGTGTTTAGATGAACATGACTAATCGATGAATATCTTTGGCACTGTAGTGCAAAGATGAATATTTGATTCGGATATATATTGATTGATGTTACTGAGGATAAAATATCGACGATGACCTTTTAAATTCATATATAGAAGATAGTAGTTTGCATTCTCTACTTAACTCTTCTAATGAATTGTTGTTTCATTGCAGATTGTTGATTTAAACCCGGTTGTCTATTGTATTCTATTAGATTTTTCCTGTTGGAGACTAACGATAATTTGTTGTATATTATCTTAGTCATAATATTCTTTACTGGGCTAGTTGAGCTCACCCTTTTCCTTGTTGTTCCATTTTTCTTCTCAGGAGGCGAGAATGTAGCGAGAACTAGTCGGGGTATGGAATGAAGGTTCTAGAGAGAGTTGTTTAGTAGTCCCCACCATTTTTGTAAAATAATGTATCAATAATTATGATGAGGATTTATTTGCGTGTGGATATTATCTAGATGGCAATATCTGTATTTAAACTCACAGTTTATATGTTGTAATAATAAAGTTGTAGTTATTTCTGTACCATGTATTTGGCGACTCAGAATGGGTTGGATGGAATGGACCTATTTTGGGGGTGTCACAGGGTACTTGGAGCCTTTACCTCTATCTCCATCATTTGCAAGTCATACAAAATGGACCTTTGTGTTAACAACATTGCACTCGTACCCTCATATGATCTTCTACTCAATGCGTTAGGTACCACATTTGCTTTTCCAGGATGATATTGGATGTATGGTCATAATCTTTCAACAACTCAAGCCAACGTCGTTGCCGCATGTTGAGTTCCTTTTGGATGAAGAAATATTTGAGGCTTTTATGATCTGTATAGATCTCCACTTTCTCTCCATACAGGTAGTGTCTCCAGATTTTCAATGCAAAAACGACCGCTGCCAACTCCAAATCATGAGTAGGATAATTCCTCTCATATTCTTTGAGTTTTCGCGAGGCATAGGCTATGACTTTCCCATATTGCATGAGAATACATCCTAACCCTTTGCCTGAAGCATCGCTGTAGATAACAAATCTATCCGAACCAGATGGTATTGTCAGAACAGGTGCCGAAATGAGTCTCCTCTTGAGTTCTTGAAAACTATTTTCACAATCCTCACTCCAAACTGAATTTTGTATCTTTACGAGTCAGCTGAGTTAACGGAGTAGCGATTCTAGAAAATCCTTCCACAAATCTCCGATAATAACCAGTTAAGCCCAGAAAGCTACGTACTTCGGTCACCGACTTTGGTTGCTCCCAACTTTGTATTGCTTCAATCTTCGCTGGGTCGATAGATACTCCATGTTTTGACACCATGTGCCCAAGGAATGCTACTTCCTCAAGCCAGAACTCACATTTCTTCAGTTTGGCATATATCTTGTTATCGCGAAGCCTTTGCAGTACCAGCTTCAAATGGTGCTCATGATCTTCACGGCTTTTGGAATAGATGAGGATGTCATCAATAAATACAACAACGAACTGATCCAAATATTCCTTGAACACACGGTCCATCATATCCATGAAAGCAACAGGAGCATTAGTCAATCCAAAAGATATGACTAAGAATTCATAATGCCTGCATCGAAGTTCAAGGCGTCTTTGGAATAACCTCGCTTTTAATCTTGATGATGATATCGTAAGCTAAGATCGATCTTTGAAAAGAATTGTGCTCCTTGCAACTGGTCAAACAAGTCATCAATGCGAGGTAGCGGATACCTATTCTTGATGGTGACATGGTTCAACTCCCGGTAGTCAATACAAAGTTGCATACTCCCATCTTTCTTCTTTCGAATAAAATAGGAGCACCCCAAAGAGATGTACTAGGACGAATGAAACCGATGTCTAACAACTCCTGTAGTTGGACCTTTAACTCCTGAATTTCAATAGAAGCCATTCGATATGGGGTTTTAGAAATGGGCTTTGTACCAGGTTCAAGGTCAATAAAGAATTCAACTTCACGTTCTGGGGGTAGACCGGGAAGTTCTTCACGAAATACGTCAGGAAATTCACTAACAACAGAAATTTTATTCAAATCTGACGTGTTTTTGTTCAAGTCCGTGATATGGGCTAAGAAAGCTTGACATCCGTTTTTCAATAAACGAATAGCTTTATGGCTTGATATGACAGTGATTGATTTTAGCGGTTTGGTTGTTTGAATTGGCATAACAGGTTAGTTAGGAATATGAAAACTAACAACCTTACGAAAACAATCAATTTTAGCACGATGAGTGGTTAACCAATCAATCCCTAAAATCACATCAAATTCAAGTATTTTCAACGAAATAAGATCGATAGGTAATGTGATGGTACCAACTTGAATCAAGCAAGATTTATAAACAGTAGATGTAATGAAAGTTTCTCCTAACGGAGTCTCAACAGATAAGTCAAGGTATAATTTCTCTAGAGTCAAGTTCAAACGTTGAGCACAAGCAGGAGAGATAAAAGAATGGGTAGAACCGGTATCTAATAAGGTATAAACTTCGCAAGAGTTTATGATTAGCTTACCCGTGATCACCTCATTCGGGTTCCTCGTGTTTTGGGCAGTCACGACAAATGCCCTTCCAGGAACCACTGACTTTGACTTGTCCGGGATGGCCTTTGGAGTCACCATCCCCGATAAAGTTGGTTTTGCTACAAGACAATCTCTAGCTATATGACCTTCCTTTCCACAGTTATAACACACCTTGGATTGTTGAGGGCAGTTTGGGCTGATGTGTCCCTCTTTCCCGCATTTATAACAAACGACCGGTGCTCGTTCTCCTCCCCTAGAAACAGTAGATGTTGGTGCTGACATCTTTACGTTATCATTGTTGTACCTTCTCTTCTTGAAATTTTCTCCCAACTCGCTTCCTCTATTATCATGGCCACGATTACCACTAGAGTGGTTACCGCTTTTGTCCAAATATTTTCCTCCCCGCTTGTTATCATTGCTCCGATGACTGCTGCCACCAGTATGACCTTGGTTGTGGTCCCCCGGTTGAACATACTCATTATCTCGCTCTAATAATTGACCCATGTTTACAACATCTGAATATAAAGAAAATTTAAGAGAGATAAGATATTGTCGAATGTTGGGTTTTAGACCTCTCAGAAACATCCGCGTCATTCGTTCCTCATTCTCTACCAAATGAGGTACAAACCTGGATAACTCTGCAAAACTTTGCCTCATACTGGGACACCGTCATGTTGTTTTGTTCCAGTCTGATAAACTCTACCTCCTTCATATGACGAATACTTTCAGGAAAGTACTTGTCATTGAACAGTTTCTGAAACGTTTCCCAAGACATGTTGAGTGCAGCAGGCTGGGTACGCTTCATAGACTCCCACTAGTAATCTGCCTCACCACGAAACATAAAGGTGGCAAATGAAACCTTCTGTCCCTCCGTGCATCCAAAAACATCGAATATCTTGGTAATTTGCTTGACCCACGTTTCTGCCTTAATTGGATCCGACTTTCCCGCAAATTCTGGTGGTCCCAACTCTTTGAACTGCTTGGCTGTGACAAGCCGCGCGTTGCTATCATTTACACCCGTATTTTTTACACGAGTCTCCTAAATCGGTTTTGCATGAATCGCAAAAACTTCTAAACATCCCATCATTCATCATTTGTTCGGTAGTGTTATTTACAGGAGAAATATTGCCTTCCTGTTACACGTTCCCCTGGGTGGTGATTAAAGGTGTCTCCACGGTCTCATTCAATCCATTGTTAATATTTCCAGCTGCCATTTTCAAATACTACCACAAAACAAGGGTTAATTAACAAATTAACATATCACATATTAACCATATTCTCTAACTGACAAACCAAATAAACTTAGGTATGACACACTAGCGAAGGATTACTCGTCTCTCCCCTCCTAGTTCTATTCCTCGATCTTCGCCAGAGACCATATCCAAAAGCTTTGATACCAACTGTGAAGCCCCCAAAATAGGTATACATCACCTATTCTGAGTCGCCAAATACATGGTATAGAAAAAAAATACAACTTCAGTAATACAATTGTCGTGCAAAATACGACAACAAATATACTGTGAGTTTGAATACAAATATTTTCTAATAGACAGTATACAAACTCAAAAGGAGTCCTCATTACAATTATTGATACACTATTATACAAAATAGTGAGGACTACTAAAACAACTAACCTGAACCATCACTCCATACCCCGGCTAGTTCCTACTATGAAAATTAGAACAATAAGAAGAGTTTGTATTATGACTAAGATAATATACAATAAATTATCATTAGTCTTCAACATGGAAAAATCTTATAGAACATAATAGACAACAAGTTTTAGATCAACAACTGCAGCGGAAACAACAATCCATTAGAAGAGTCAAGTAGAGAAAGAATTCTACTATCTTCTAAGATTTAAAAGTCCATCGTCAATATTTTATCCCTGTAACATCAATCAATATACATCTTGAATCAAATATTCATCTTTGCACTACAGGCCAAAGATATTCATTTGTATCACCAGTTGATCATGTTCATCTCAACACCTATTCATCTTTGCACTACGGGCCAAAAATATTCATTAGGTAATCATTCATCTATGCATTACATGCCAAAGATATTCAGTAATATCATCATTTAGGACTGAGGATGATGAAAAATATCTTAAAGAAAACGAATCTAGTGAGATAAAAGATTAAAGATTAGGGATTCGTAATTTAGTTTATCCAAGTTCAAAAATACCTTATAATAATCAATTGTGGAGCAAAATTCAAGAATAAAGATCAAAACATGGATACAATCAAAGATAGTAACCATAATAGACAACTTGGACAAAGAAAATAAAATTTCATTTTTTCTGTGAATAGTGCCATATTCATGAATAGTGTCATATATGTGAATAGTGTCGTATACGTGAATAGTAACCCCGACACAAAAAGGTAGAAATTTCACAATAAAATATATACCAATATTTCGGTATAATGATACTGAAAGAATAACATCATTATGAAAAAAATAACATCCCTTACCTCAAAAGAACAGTACTTTCGGCTGAAATATCATGTATAAGGCTAAAGAAAACTTGCACTGATGAATAGTAACTTATAAAGTATCTAAATATTCACAAAATACGCTCGATAATATAGAGAGAGAAAGAGAGAAAACTTGTTTCTGGTGTGATTTTCAATTCTAACTAAGCACCCTATTTATAGGAAAATGCTTAGAACGCCATAGCAGAGACTAACTCACAACACGATGGCTTGGCTTTACACTATTATTCACGCCCACCACTTTTGAAAATAAATTCCAACACATTTCATTTCTCACCAACCAAAAGTGGGGCCCACCATATTTTTAATAAAAATATTTATTTCCGAAAATTCAATAATTCATAATAAATAGCTCTTTATCAGAAAAATACAAATTTTATGTTCATTCCATAGGAAATTAAATTCTCTACAACTTTGTCGAAGAAAAGTTTTCCAAATTCCAAACAGAAAATGCCCGAAATCCACATACGGACGATTTTTAATACCTTCATTCCGACAAAATACTGATAAAATACCTCAACATTAATTCTATCATTTATAACCACAATAAATATATCCATCATTTATATCCACATAAAATAAATATTTTCCTATCCATCCACATAAAATAAATATTTTCTTATCATATAAATCAATAATTAATTATTCACAAATAATATTACAAAATCACAATAATGATAACCAGGTCGTTCCCAGGAAAAAGGGGGCATTCCGATAAGGATTTCTCCTTATTAGCGCGCAATTAGGTGACCAAACCCCTTCCTGACATGTAACTTCCTTAGACATTGCCAATAATACTATATCTAACAATATTATTCAAATAATATGAATTATTGATCCGATAATGGAGATACTATATGTTGACAATTATTGAAACAGAATAATATAAAATATCAATGAAGCAATTATTGAATCAAGAAATAAAATATTGAGCGAGAATTACGGTAACAATTATTGAGTAGTGCCTTTTACGTAAGAATCAATAATTCAAAAATATCATGTAATATCTGGTAAGCATCTTCTGCAACCAACACGCCGACATCATCGTATTTTAACCACCGGGTATTCCAACAAAGGTTAATCTGTAACCATTACGCTATTATTTATAAAAACTCAACTTGTCATTTTCTTCATCCACCGTTTTAGTTATGGGGCCCACAAATGGTCATTTGCTTGGTCGCATTTAATATTCCCCAGAAGCGTAAAGAATATTCCACGACCAAACGAATATTCCCCGATAACAATAAATATTTTATAACCACTTACTTATTTTGTAAAATTTGCACATTTCACCCATAACCAAAGCAATATATCAAATTAACACCTTATTATTCACAATAATAATTAGAGAAAATTTGATTTTATTTATAAAAAGTTGTGGTCTTACAAGTATGATACTAGTAATTATACGAGTATAGTACGAAGATAATCACGACGTATAATACGAATATCGTACGGACTATATACGAAGAGAATATAATAAGAATGTAGTTAATACGCTCATTTAGTTGTTGTTTGAATGGAATGAATGTATATTTAGTAGTACCGTGTAGCACCATCTGTCAGGTTGAAAGATACTTGGATTTGGGGGTGTCACATATTAGATCCCTAATTTTCATATTATGGTGATAATTGTACATTAAAATTTCATTTTGGAAATTAAAGAAACCAAACTAAGCATTATTAACCAAATTGCTAAGTATTAGAACCATTGTTCCAAACTCAGTTGCACAAACAGTGTCCAAGTTTCCTATATGTGACCAGCAGAACAATGAACAGTGGTTGTGCATAGGTGATGATTTAATATGAAGATGGTTGGGAAGTGGTGGTTGAACAATCCTTTGTTAACCATTGGTTACTTCTTCTACCTTATGGATTCAACCTTTGGTGTAAAGCCTTTGACTAGACCACAACTCCTCTATAAAATGGCAGATGTGTTATTGAAATCACGTTGCTGAGAATTGTCTGTAAAACCCAAGAATTAGAGTCTGATTTATTAGTTGTTTAAAGTGAAGTTTAGCATTTGCAGAAGATAGAAGTTAAGCAAACTAAGCTCCAAGAGGTATAAATTTTGACTTTTGTTCTTAATTTGGAGTTTTATCAAATTCTTGAAATGTTCTTGAATTCTCTGACAATTGGTATGAATTAGCATGCTATCAACTGTTTATGAAGTTTTTATACATGTATAGAATCTCTAAGAATGAGTTTAAGTATGCTTGATTGAATGAAATTCAAAGTGGGTTGATGCTATGCGAAAGAGAGTAACTTATCGAGTCGAGTCTAGGTAGGCTTAATCGCTACCAGGTTTATCTATAGGTCTAAGTGTAAATAACAATTACGGTCCCAAAAAACCGTAATCTGGTTTCGGTTGCCAATGTGTTGTTTGTAACTTGATATTAACACCTAAACATGCATGAAAAGAAGTATAACATGTTGTATAAAGCTTTCTTATAGGATATGAGATTGTCCAACATGATTTAGTAGGAGATTTATAACCAAAAACTTAATGTTATGAAAACAAACTTTGATGGAACTTGTACTCTGCAGATTCTGAGCTTGATAGTATACATACATAACTGATTTATGAACTTAATAAGCATGAGTTGTGATTTATAGTTCCTTTGTTCATGACCAAGTTGTTAGACTTTGAGCTAGTGAACTTTTTCAAAGAAAACCTTGACATATTGAAGCTAATATGCATGAATATTACATGATGTATGTTCTGACCTTTTGAAGATATTAACATGACCTAACTACACATGAAAGGAGCTTTAAAGATGTTTTGTATGTGTCAAATTTAATTTTTCAAGTTCAAAAATAATTTCAAAAGTAAACTCGGATATTTCTCAAGCTAAACTATATTTGTGTGAGAATTTAAGTTCTAAATATTGAAGATGGCATGTTTGTGTTCATTGTGTCTCTAAACATAATTCTTATGTGCTAGATATATTGACAACTAACCAAACATGAGTTTAAGCATGTTTTAAAGTGATAAATGTTGCTAGCTATAAATAAATGATGTGAACGTACACTTATGAGCATGCATAGTACAGCTTATGTGATCTCTTTATGAGGACATAAGACTATTTAGTAGGCATTGTGATTACATAACCCTATTTGGCCTTAATTTTGTGGGAATCCTAAACTAAGTCCCCAACATGAGAAATTAATCTTGAAGTGGTCAAGAGAGTATGTAAAGTCCTCTAACATGGGTGCCTTCTGATTGTTAATGTCTTAGTATGCAAACGATTTGGCTAAAACCAAGAGAGCAGAAGCTCAACTCGTCAAAGCTAGAGAGGACAACAGAATTCACGCCATCCCCTAAGCTCTAATAGTAGCAGGCGCTATTGCTGCCTTGGAGACGATGATGCCCCGATTATTTTAACTTTGATCTAAACCTTAAAGCATATGTGTATGAATGTCTAAAGCTATGATACTTGACATAAATGATGTTTTAAGCATAAGAGCATGTAATGGTTATAAAAAACATAAAGTTGTTAAAATTTTATTAAGTTTTTCAAAATGCAAGAACTATGTGAAACATTCATCTATGAGTTTTAAATGTGTAATGAACACATAGTGAGTCAAGTGTGTGATAGATGTATATGAACATTGATGTAAAGTACAGATGGTTAAGGTATACCTATACATACCTAGTGATTCTAAGAGTATGATGAGAAAGTGAAATGAAGGTTTTACAAACCTAGTTAGGAAATAATGTAACATTATTAGTATATTAAGAATGTATGACTAATAGATATGAATCCATGATTATATAACTGTGTAGGAATACACGAAGTGTAAATAGCTTTAAGCAGTTAAGTCGTAGTTGATAAACCACGAGCCAGGCAAGTCTTTCAGTTCCTATTTAATATATGAATTCGATAACTGTTAGTTGAGCTATATTATGCTATGAGAATGTTGATGTATATATATGAAATGCATATGAGATATGTATGAAATTTGAAAGTTGATCTTTGATGATATTTTTGTGAAGTAAATCTATATGCCTGTTATATGAGAAGTAACATGTGTAGTAAATATTAATGGATTATGAATGCATGAGTTGAGTATGCTATTATATTCTATGTGCTGCATGAAAACTGTTAGAATTGTTGGATTGTCGAGCTCACCCTTGCAAATAACCACTTTTGCAAGTTAAGGACTCACGGTAAAGATTACGTGTAACTTGATTGATAGAGTTCAATAGTATCAAAGGAGATTGATTCATTTATTTAAATATATACTTTTGAACCATGTTTAGGTTCTAGGAGATGTACATGATAGTAGTTTACGATGTGTAACACATGTTGAGTTGTAAAGTTGTACTATGTGATGCATAGAGGAATTAGAATCGATATGTAAAAAATTATACAGTAATTCGAATTATTCCGCATATTTTTATAACATCGAATATGATATAAGATAGGAATGGTAAGTGACCAAGATTTGAAACTTATAAAAGTTTGGGGTCATTATACAGATCCTGAAAATGGAAAGAATTTATATTCTAAATTGTAATAAGCAAAGTTATATTCATTAAGTTATGATAAAAAGATATAAATAGTATAACAATAGTAGTATCGTGGCGGACCGGATCCAAGGTTCGAAGGAACCCGGATTTGGGGGCGTCACAATGTTCGTGCTTGATTCAGTTTGATAAAGGGAACACTATGATTTCTATTAAGCACTAGTGGACTATGATCTTTACTTGCTTGATTTGCAGACTTTACGCTTACGAGAGAAGACTACAATCCTTGACTTGGCTCGACATGCGCTTGGACAAATTCTATAATTCAGAGTGAGGCCCTCCAAGGCAGACTACGATTCTATTAGCAACTTACTTGATACTCTACGATTCTGCCTTGACTTCTTCTGTCAGACTACGAACTTTGAGAATTACTCTCCTTTTAGACTTCGAGGGTTGGTACAGTGTTCGACGATAAGACAGGTTCATATAAGATCAACCAAACAAGTTTAATCTTTCTATGTTTAATCCTTGTACATCATATTCTTTTGAAGGACTTTACAAGGCTGTTTTGTTTATGTAGGATCAACCTAACATATTTGATCATTTTAGTCTAAGTCCTTGTACATGTATTCCTATTATCTATTCAAGGACTTTTCAGCTTGTTTCAATGCAGACATACTAGTATATTCATTCATTAATATCATAATCAAATCTTATATAAATAGGAATAGCATTCTCATGCTTATTCATAACAAATACCACTCCAACACTCCTAGTCATGACACAGAAAGATGTTGGGCACTCCGTCACCTGATTTAGAATATGATTAACAGTGGTGACCTGCAAATGGTAAATAGTGGTGATACCTTGCCTAAAGAAGAGGAGATATTTCCTTCTGGAACACAGAGATGGAGGGAAGTTATAACAATCATATCCTTTGAAAGAGATTTATCTGTATCACCTCTAGTAATCCAAGGAAAGGGAGATAAAGGAGGAAAGAATCCTTTGAATGTGGCTACACTAAAACCAATGATGTTGCCATTCAGGCCGCAGTATCCCTTCATCAGCTTGAAAAAAGTTCTATGGAATTATGGGGAGAATAGGGGATAGACCTCAAATTATGCAGCGGCTATATCAAAAGAAAACCCGATGTATCTACCTCAACGAGTGATAAAACCAATCATTAAAACCAAGGTGAAAGTGCCCAAGGAGAAACTTGAAGAATTTCTCAACAAAATGGGGTATAATGACGCCAAGATAGTGTAGAGATTAAGGGAGGCAACTCAACAAATATCCATTCTAGATTTGGTATTGTCTTCTGAATATCATCGTAAAATCTTAACGCAAGTGCTGAAAGAAGCGCATATGCCTAAGGCTGTGGATACAGAAAAGTTTCGTCACTTGATAGATCACATTTTTAACAGAAATATCATATCTTTCACTGATGATGACATACCAGTGGAAAGAATTGGTCATTATAAGTCATTGTATATTGCAGTGATATCCTCTAAGTATGTGATAGGAGGAGTATTGGTAGATGGAGGATCTTCCTTGAACATCTGTCCTTACGACACTTTGGAAAGAATGAAGATCAGTCCAATCAAATCTGAAGCAACTACATAGGCATAAGAGCCTTTGACGGGTCTCGACGAAATGTTGTAGGAGAAATTGAACTTCCAGTTGAAATTGGTCCACATACCTTCTACGTATCCTTCCAAGTGTTTAACATCACCACAAGATATATTCTGTTATTGGGAACACCGTGGATTCATATAGCAGGGGCAGTCCCATCCACCCTTCATCAACAAGTCAAGTACATCATCAATGGCAATCTTGTCACTATCAATGTCAAACCAGAATATCCTATCTATATACAAGGTGATATGCCTCTGTTCAACCTCAACGAATGAGTTAAGCCAGCCAGTTTTCAAGCCTTCGAAGTGAACAACACTCACTATCTACTTGTTGGGGCTCCAGCCTTAAAGCCAAGAATTTCTTCCGAAGTGATGTTTGTCAGTAAAGAAATGATGTCTTTGGATTTTTGTCCTGGTAAAGGGTTAGGGAAAAATCATCAAGGGATTAAACATCCAATCCAAGTACCTAGTTAGATAGGAAAGGCTAGATTAGGCTATGGATCCAGTCACATGAACCCGCGTAAACATCAATCGGTTCAAATATTCACCATTTTACTACCAGATCTTATGGATGCAGGATTCGTAAAACTAATAAGGAAAATCCTTGTGGCTATATCACGAATGCTGATTCCTAAGGCTTATTCGGTCAATGAAAAGAAAATCCAAACTCCTGTTAAAGAAAACCAAAAAAGGAATGAAAGGTTCCTGTAAGAAGTGCAAGATCGATTTGCAAAGATGTATTTTCTGTCACAAACTGAGGGTATGAATGAGGATATCCTAGATGATGAATATTCAGAAGATCAAATCCTGATCCCTCGCATAAAGAAGGCTAAGGAGAAACGTTCAAAGAAAAGCACTGGCCCTGATGTAAATTCAGTTCTAGTCATCATCAAAGAGGAGGAAGATATCAACCACCCCTTCATCATAGTTGTCAACAAAGACCTAACCCTGGACAACTGGAGCAGCACTCCTTGCATCTGTCAAAAAGGATAAAAGAGTAGAGATCCCATCTGCCTTGAAGTGTAGATATTATATACTGCTTACTTTTGTTACACAGTACTAGCAGTTACTTTTATCATGCTTCCATTAATGCTTTATATTATTAAGCAGCTTCATATAATAAGTGAAAGTATTTTGCTTTCAGGAATCCTAACTTGGATTTGTTTAGCCTTGTTGATGAATTGCCAAGTCTCAATAGTGACGATAACTTTGATGTAGAACTAGACTTTGACTTGATGGGGATCGATCAAGATGAGATAGATGACTATGACGTGCCTGAGCAGATCAAATAATGGGTTGAATACAAACCCAAGCCAAACCTTGATCAAAGCACCACAGTCAATATTGAAACCTTAGAAAATCCTAAAGAAATCCAAATAAGTAATGACCTTATCCCAAACCAAAGAACATAATTAATTGAACTTCTAACTCTTTTCTAAGATGTGTTTGCATGGTCACGTGAAGACATGGTCAACCTATCTACTAACATTGTCATTCACTGACTGCTCATTAAAGAGGGATTTAAGCCTGTCAAATAGAAACTTAAGAGACAAAAACATGAATGGAGTTTAAAGGTCAAAAAAGGAGTTGTCAAACAATTCAAAGCAGGCATTATCATTGTATCAACCTACCCTGAATGGTTGTCCAATATAGTTCATGTGCCTAAGCCCGGAGGGAAGGTACGAGTATGCATGGACTACTAGGATTTGAACAAAGTTTATCTCAGAGATAACTTCCCAGTACCTTGTATCCACATACTGGTAGACAACATGGCACAGTATGGCATGCACTCTTTTGTAGACTATTTTTCCAGATACCACCAAATCATGGTTGCCGAAGAAGATAGAGAGAAAATAGCCTTTATCACCCTCTAGGGAACATTCTGTCATACGTGTTTATCTTTTGGCCTCATCAATACTGGTGCCACCTATCAACGAGCCATAATGGTCCTTTTCTATGATATGATGCAGAAGGAGATAGAGGTTTATGTGGATGATATCATCGTTAAGTCCAAAAAGGAAGGTGACCATGTTGACCATCTCAGAAAGCTATTCAACCGGCTTTGCAAATACAACTTGAAGCTAAATCCATCCAAGTGCGCCTTCGGTTTCAAATCCGACAAGTTATTGGGATTTCTGGTAAGCAACAGAGGCATTGAGCTAGATCCCGCTAAGATTAAGGCCATCACTGAGATGTTTGTACCCCAAACAGAAAAAGAGATACAGGGATTCCTTGGGAGAATCAATTTCATAAGCAGATTCATCTCTCAACTCATTTCAACTTGTGAGCCCATCTTCAAATTATTGATTGAAGCCCCTGTTTTGGTGCCTCCAAGAGACAAAATTCTATTGTTCATGTATATATTAGTCAATGCCAATTCCATGGGTTGTATGATGGGGTAGAAAGATGATAGAGGCAAGGAAAGAACTATCTATTACCTCAGCAAAAGATTCAACAACGATTAGCAGAAGTACACCCTGATTGAAAAGACCTGTTGTGCTTTAGCATGGGGCACCATGAGGTTACAACATTATCTCCATGGTCACACAACTTATCTCATATCCCGTATAGATCCTCTGAAATACATATTCAGCAAGACCATGTTAAATTGTCAATTGTCCAGATGGCAATTGATCCTTCAACAATTTGATATTATGTATGTGACATAAAAGTTTACCAAAGGTCAAGGAATTGCATATCAATTGGTCGAAACACCATCTGGGAATTTCGAACCTTTGGAAACTTATTTCCCAAATGATGGAATAATGACAATTTAGCAAAACCCTTAAAAGGATATTGGCCAATTCTAGAAAATGTACTTCGACGAGGCAGTAAATGTGACATCCCCAAATCCGGGTTCCCTAACCTTGGGTTTGGTGCTCACGATCCATCATACATATCACATTTAAATACCCATTATAAATTATATCATACATACCATTAATTAATATAATTATAACAATATCTCAGGTTATCTAATCTAAACATAACTTACATACCTTCAGATATCCAAAAAGGTTTACATACAATAACATAATAATTATAATTATAATAACTACTCATGTATTTTGCCCTTGCCCTTGTCTTTCTCTGACCCTCCTGTCACCTTGTCTTTAGCTGAAATATTATATTTAAGCAAGGGTGAGCAATAGGTTTGCTCCGCAAGTTGAAGCATACAATAAGAGATATAAATCAAGAATATTATAGTCTAAATTCGATAGTACTTCAAAAATGTTCAAAGGACTTTGAAGTAGCTGAATAAATCATTTATCAATATCAAGACTTTATTAAATATTATGCTAATTAACAATTCAATGATGAAAAAGTAAAACTCTTTCGAAGTTTCAATACTGTTAAATTGATTATCAAGAGATAATACTACTACAATAATAAAGTGGGATATTCTCAGATTTCATGCAGAGTGACCACAATTGGATCATGAACTAATAGAGGAATTATTAGACATTCAATACTGAATTATCTCAAGTGTATCAGTTAACCATAAAGATTAAATCATACTCTTCTACAAGTACATGAAGTGATCAGCTTCATTGTACCCTATATTATGCATAATACTCAAAAATAGCGCAATAGTCGGATGTCCGACCATAAAGTTCCCTTTTTATAAGGGTTGTTCATCTCAGTCTTACATCATGAGTTCGTACCACAACAATATGGTTTGGATTACTTTTAAAGAAATGCTAAAGATTTCAACGTATCATATCCATATTGATCTAGCCAAAATAATTGGCATTAATCTTTCAATAAAACCTTAGTTCAAATATTAGAACATTTCATGTTTTAACAAATATTAGTCTCGCCAAAACAATTAGTTGAGACATAGCTCATAAACTGTTCAATAATAGAAAGAAATCAATTGCACTATGTGCAAATAATAATAATAATCAGTGTAGATGTGAATAACCAACAATAGTTATTCACCAATCATGTTTTTAAATTTAAAACTCAATTTGAATTAATGAACTTGCAATAAATGTGAATGCTCAATAATAATCATAGATGTGGAATAATCAGCAATAATTATCCACTTAACATGTTGGTAAAATAATAACTCGAGTTTGAGTTAAGGAAACTTGTCTAGGTCGTAGACTACTGCTACACAATCTAATTTAACTTCGTTTGAAAGACCTATCATCAATAATATTGGTCTTGCAATTAGCGTAATACATCACATCACATAATACTGTTATTTAAAGTCATTATATAACTTAGATACATTACCAAGTATTCACAACAGTGTTTACAACCTTTAAAAACAATTTTCAGTTCAAACTATTTCTGTCTGGTTGGATTTCGGTGTCAAATCAGTGTCCTGATTACCTTATCAGATAATTTATTTACAATAAAACTCTACTTCAAAGCTTCAATATTATTTTAGATAATTTTATTATCATTTATAATATTTTCAAGAAGCTCGTAATAATTTTCTAATAATTACTATCATTTATAAGGATTTTTCAAACACTGATATCATTTTTAAATGATTTAAATACTGAATAATTTCATTATCATTAATACTTAAATAATTTTAAAATATTAATAAAATCCTTGTTCAATATTAAAAGTTATTTCTAATAACTCAAAATAATTATAAAACACTAATATCACCTCTAAATAGTTTTTTAAAACATTTTAAATTATTTTTAAATAATTACCATTAATATTAAAATATTAATGCATTTTACGTCAAAATATTAAAAGTCATTTATCATAACTTAAAATATTTTTAAATCCTTTATATCATTTTAAATGATTTTTAAAACATAAAATCATTTTTAAACCATTTATTTAATATAATTATTAAATAAATTTATTATCATTAATTTTAAGTTATTAATGAAATTTATATCAAAATATTAAAAGTTGTGTATTATAACTTAAAATATTTTTAACACATTAATACCATTTCTAAATGATTTTTAAAATATTAAAATCATTTTAACTAATTTATTTAATATAATTATTAAATAAATTTAATATCATTAATGTTTAAATAAATAAAAATATTAATGAAATTTATGTCAAATTATTAAAAGTTAATTTTCATAACTCAAAATAATTTTTAAAACTCATTTATTAATTTTTATTAATTATTTTCTACTTTTCTCTAATTATTTAAATTAATTAGTTAATTTTTAATGAAACTGTCGTTATAGCTTTAGCGATGAAAACTGTCGACGTAAATGTTCTTCATCAATGAAGTCAATGAAGAAAAGTCATGGTCAATGCCCTGGGGGCTACTTCGATCATGGTTAATTTTCATCTGGTTATGATTCTAGGAATGAGAGTGTATCAATGGTGTAGTACTAGTGTAATACTACAAGTACTAACCAATTTCATGGTCTAACTACTTCATAGCATGAAGATCTAAGTGTTCAAAGTGCTTGTCAGGACTGTCCTAGAGTTTCTGGGTTACCCAGAAACCCAGACAGTGTTAGGTAGTCACTTTAGGACTATAATAACTTGATTTCTGGACATTGTTTGAGTGTTAGAGTGTCACACTCTTATAGTTTACATGTCAAAGTACAAAAGTACTACACTTAGGTAGCTTAACTACATCACATAAGTAAGATCTGGGTTGGTCAAAAACATGTCAGAAACATGTTCTTCAGTTTTCTGGAAATTCCAGAAAACTGATTATGTGCTTGGTCAACCTACTTTGACCACTAATAACTTGAATTCTGTTGATAATTTAGTTGTTTTGATGTCATGGTTTCCATAGTCCATATGTTAAATTATATCAACGATACACTTACACAAGCTAAACACATAGCAGATGCAAGATCTAAGCATCTCAAAACCTGTCAAACCATTTCTGGGAATTTTCTAGGTTACCAAGAAATTCATATTCGTGATTGGTCAACCATGTTTGACCATTAATAACTTGGAATCTGGACATGATATAGACATGATTCCACTTCCATTTTACTCTCCTCGTGGCATACTATAAAAATGATACAATTAGCAAGTCTAACAATTAACATATTTGGATCTATGGCCTTTGACATTTGACTGTTAGGCCATATTTCTAGGGTTCTTGACAGTTTATAAAATCTTCATTTTTATGCTCGTAGATGTTATGGATCCATGATATATTATCATAGATCACTATATAACATCATATAACACATATATAAACATAAAAACACAAAATATTTCTAAGCATATAAGATCTAGCTTAGGGTTAAGGTTTATACCTTTCTTGAACAACCTTTGATCTTCTCTTCCTAATTTGATCTTGGAGTGTTCTTGGCTTTTCTTGGGACTGATTCACTATCTAATTTTTGTGGCTTAAGAGAGAGAGAGAGGGAGACTTGGCTAGGTTAATGAACACAAATGAGCTTATCTTTGATTTTTCTCTTTCTTTAATCTCTCAATCTTTGATCTAGTGGATGTTAATGTTTCTAGGTGGCATGTAATGACTGATTCAAGTTGGATTTTGAACACATGGGATATCTCAAGTGGTGAGTCACTAGATTTGGTCATATCTCTTTACTTAAAAATTAAGTAAAAGGGTATTTTAGTAATTTTTCCTCCAAAAGGGTATTTTGGTAATTTCCCACATAATTGTAAGGGTAATTTGGTCATTTGACTTGATTCCCTTTAATCTTAACCCTTAGGGTTTAATACTTAGCATTAGGGTTTGCTAATTAGGGTTTAGGATTTCCAAATAAGAAATTAGGGTTTCCAAAAATAGAATTAGGGTTCCTAATTGATCATTAGGGTTTCCTAACTGCACATTAGAGTTTCTAATCTAACATTAGGGTTTACTAAGATTATACCTTATCTGATCAACATTTGATCATTAATCTCATACTGCACATACCAATACTCATAAATACAATTATAATAACTATATTAATTGTCGATGTCCTATCCGTAATTAAGGTTAAGGTTTTCATCAGTTGTTCATCATAACTTCATTGATATTTCTTAGTCAATAACTAATTTGACTATCTTCCTACACTCATATCACAGATGCTCAACATGGTAATGATAATCAATGTTGATATCAAAAAAAAGTATTCGTAAAAATAAAATCGGTTAAAATTCAAGGTCCTGACAGTAAACATGGAAGGTTCACGAGAAGGGACAGTTTTTGTATCTATTCTGGGAGAATAGTATCCCATGGCCTTCAAACTATAGTTTGTCAACATTAACAACACAGCTGAGTATGAAGGTTGTATAATGGGATTGAAACTTGCCCAATCCATTGGTAACCAATGGTTAGCAGTTTTTGGAGATTCCGAGTTGGTCATCAAGTAAACCACTGGGGTATATCACACCAAAGAGTTACATCTATTGCCCTATCATCGACAGGTCATCAAAATGGCTATGAAGTTTGAATAAATAGCCTTCATCCACATCCCTCGAAATAGAAATGATTTTGCGGATGCATTGGCAATATTGGCTTCCTTGATCCATATATCTGATAGGAGAGGAATTCCTGATATCGAATTTGCAAGCCAGAAGGCACCAGCCTATGGAAATTACATTGGAGAAGTGTCAGATGAATGGTCTCCCATCAAATAGCCCTGGTATCAGGATATTAAAGAATACCTTCGGGATGGATCTACGCCTGTTGGGGAAAGTCAAGCTGAGAGAAAGCGGATCCACAAAATGACTATGAAATTCTATCTAAGCAGAGATGCACTCTACAAAAGAGATGTTGGAATATGCATACTGAGATGCCTAGGCAAAGATCAATCCCAAAGGCTTATGGAAGAAATCCATGGTGGAGTCTATGGCATGAACAATCCTTTGCTTGCCAAAAAGATATTAAGAATAGAGCATTACTGGATATCTATCAAAGCCGACTGTGACGATCTCATCATAAGATGTTATCAATGCCAAGTCCATATAAATGCCATCCACGCTCTTCCAAACGAACTACACTGTATGAGTTCGACATGGCCCTTTACTATATGGGGAATGAATGTGATTGGGCCAATAGAACCCAAAGCCAGTAATGGTCATAGATTTATTTTCACCATGATCGACTACTTCACCAAATGGGTTGAAGCTGCATTCTTTCCCAAGGTTACTAAGGAGGTACTCATTGGGTTCATCAGAAACAATGTGATATATCGATACGGGCAACCAGAGGTGATCGTGTTGGAAAATGCAAAAAAATTAAACAACCAAATGATGAAGGAATTGTGAAGCAAATTCCACATCAAACATCTTAATTCCGTCATTTATCGTCCTAAGATGAATGGTGATGTTGAAGCGGCCAACAAGAATATCAAGAAGATTATGCAAAAGATGTCTGCCAATCACAAAGGATGGCCAGACCTATTGCCTCTGACTTTGTTAGCATATAGAACATCAATGCGCACTTCTACAGGGACTACCATCTATTCGTTGGTTTATGGCATGGAAGGAGTACTCCCTATAGAAGTGGAAATGGAATCATTAAGAATGTTGATAGATGCTCAGATGGAAGAAAACCAATGGATACTAGAGCGGTACCACCAGCTATCTCTGATAGACGAGAAAAGGGCGGCATCTATTTTTCATGGTCAATTGTATCAACAAATGATTGTTCGTAACTACAATAAGAAGGTCCAAATTCGACAATTTAAAGAAAATGACCTGGTATTGAAAAAGGTCATATCAAATAAAGAAGTAGCCAAAGGAAAATTCACCCCAAACTGGGAAAGCCCTTTCATTGTCAAAGAAGTGTTGTCAGGAGGAGCCCTCAGACTGCAAGAAATGGACGACTAATAATTTCCCCAGCTTATCAATTCAAACACTGTGAAAAGGTACTATGTCTGAAATGCTTGCAAATCACCATCCTGGTCCTGGAAAACAAAAAACTAGTTAAGCCTTATCATTTGGGTTTGAACTACGAATGACCTGATCTCTCATCCACGGGAGTATGTAAGCAGCCATCTATGGTGCGGTCAAACCAAACAAAAATTCCAAAACAAAAACCCATCAAACCAAGCCAAAAATTCCAAAAACCCTTCAAACCAAACACCTTTTAAATTCCCAGAATATTTTTCTCACTGCACAGAGTGCCAGCTTCAAACCATTCAAGCCAAGCCGAACTACGAATGACCTGATCTCTCATCCATAATAATGTGTAGGCAACCATTTGTGGTGCGGTCTAACAATCGAAAGAAAGCCAAACATTTTTCCTAAACCTCAACAATATCAAAAGACTGCTCCCAAGACAGCAAAAGTAAAACATGAAAGATGGTACACTAGAAAAGCCTAAACATCAACGACCCATTCTGAGAGACCCTATGACATCTCAAGGTCAGTCCATCAAGGAGAAGTTCAGGACATATCAAGATGGAAAGTCATGGAGAAATATGGCAATTATCAAACAAAGTCAAAACATATCCAAAAGGGAAGTGAAATAAAATATATTTCCTTGTTATATGTGTTGTTTTGATATATACAAAAGTGGTTAACCTAATATAATGTAGGAAATAAAGCTACTCTATAAGCCCCTAATCAAACGGGATAACAAATCAAGCATAACATCCTTTTTTGAGGATGGAGGGGAATCTCCGATCTCCTAACCAACAGTCTCAAGCCGAGTCATAAGCTCCACTGTTGTATGTAAAGTACTACCATGATCAGCTATAAATGCGCTCGTCAATGCGACAAGGTCCTCTGTATAGGACCTGAAAGTGGCATGATCAGCCACAGCAGTATCTCTAACCACTTGGAACTCGTCTCGAGCTAAGTAAGCAGCATCCCTGGCCACCTGGGCCTCGTCCCTCGCCAAATAAGCAACATCTCTACTAGATGAGACCCTCAACAATAGTGCAATAGCCTGGTCTCGCTCGAAAGTTAAAAGATGTACTTGTTGCTTTAGTACCTCTCTAGGTAATAAAGGAACAAAAGCAGAAACAGAGCTGGGAGTAGACATGTCTATAATTGTCGTCAAGGCCTCAAACAGGTCATCCTCTAAAGGGGAGGGTGGATCCTGCATGGGCTCCTCATCATCTGAATCAAAAGGCAGCTCTAGGTGGACAACATAGGCCGCTGCTATATCTGCCTTCAGCCAAGTAGTGTACTCCGCTGAACGGCCAAAATGACTCTCACAAAACTCAGATGACTCCCTGAGAGTCCATAAATCATAAACCCTCTCCAAATCATCAACAGACATAGACGAAGTGGATAACCGATAATCCAAAGCGCCCTTAAAAGGATGAAAATCCTGAAACTACTCGAACTGTCCCTGGATAGCTAGTGGATGATAGGTAGTCACAGCTCTCAAACCCACCAATGGAAGGAAATCCATACTGGTAGCATGTGTGATGAACCTCAATGGGGAGAAGTATCTTGAATAAAGCAAAATAAAGAATGGGTCCTTAATAGCATCCAAAAAAGTCAGCCATAAGGCTGCATCTATGCACTCTGTAGGGCGAACAGAAAAGGACATCGCTCTATCATGCCCCAAAACAATATCCAAGGCATATCAAAGTGCCTATCGGCCGAAGATGTGTCATGAACCATACATATAGTAAAACCGCACTACCTCAGAAATATTCGTCATCATGAGAATGGTAATAGGTAGCTGAAATGAAAGTCTTTGTAAGAATCATGGGAAGAATGGTGTAACCCTCCCGTAAAGCTCTGAATGCAGTAACTAATGCAATGTCCAAATGGTCCATGTAAAGTGGCATATATAAATAGGACACAACACACATTAATAGAGTGTCCACCCTGGCTATCCTCCATTCATCCACGGATATCAAGAAATCCTCCTAATAATGTGAGAAGCTATCTAAAGATCCAAAGTGGTCAATCAAAAACTCCATAGATATAATGTGCGATGATGACGCATCTGACCGATCGTTGTTCGGGCACACGGAGCATATAAAAATAACCTGGTGATACAAAAATACTCCTCTAAGGTAGGAGTCAACTCATCAAAACCAAAGTGAAAAACCTGTCTAGCGGGGATCCAATGAGACAACATACCCTCTACAAAACAGTCGGGGACTCTGAAGGTCAACAAAGACATAGAGTGGTCCAACATGCCACCTGTTATGCGATCTGACTCAGGCAGACTATCAAACCAAGATCCCAAATTCGTAGCTATACGGCTGGCAGGAAGTAGATCAATGTGTGATACTGACGAGGAAGACATCTATAGAATCGTATCATATGACCATACAGGGGTCAATTTTAAATCATAAAATGAAAACACATGATATATTGCATGCATCATGATAAATGACAATATAATAAGTGTAGGAGGTAAAAGCATTATAGAATGTAAAACTGCATACATCATAAATACATCATCTCTTTTCTAAAAAAATAGAAAGTATAGGGAAGTGGGGCACAACAACCCTATGTCTAACAAAAGCCTATCGGAAGAAGTCATGGATATCTATATCCCCTAGTAGATCAACACGATCCAACTCCTCCTCAGTCACTGTGTCTCTGCTAAAGGAGATATCTGAGTGGTACAGGGGATGATCTACTCCAGTGAAATCAGTAGTGTGTGGGCCACTGGATATACCAACACCTGAGTCAGAGGAATTGAAAGTATCCACCTTTGAAGGATCTCTGCCTAAATGGCAAATGAAAAGATGTGCCCTGTCCAGCCGATGTGTCAAATCTGCTATCTGGTCTAGATGGGTAGGCTCTCGAAAGCAGGCAATCCAATCTGTCATCATAATTGATCTCGGTACCAGGTCTTGTGACACCCCCAAATCTGGGTACTTCATTCCCCTAAGATTCGGTTTTCACTTTCCATATATTCATACTATCTACCCAAATATGATAACATTTAAACCATAAATCCTCCCATTAAAGGGTTACATCATTAATCAAAAGTCTTCACAGGTTGTCTAACCTTAAACGTCAATCACATGCTAAAATAAAATAATTACATCACATCATCAAAATAAAAAGTCTATCATCATGAAAATAAATGAAATTACAAGTCTTCATCACTTGTACACTTTTCCCTTTCCTTTGCTAGTTGTAGGTTCGTCGACCTTCTCAACTTTAGTTGCAATGAGTGTATATTTATGCAAGAGTGAGCAAAATAAATGCTCACTAGATATAACAATGAACAATAATGGAATAATAACTGCAAATGAATAGGCTCATCAAAACTAAATAGTACTCTATCAAGGATAACCAAAATCTGGAATCAAAAATATAAAATATATCTGAGGGTCATAAGACCACGAACTATGTCCACGGTTACAAGTAATCTTTCAACTTTAACCTAAACAGTTATATATTGTAGGGACTCGCAGACTTAAGGGGGAGAGCACCCTCTTCATACCATGTATTGTGCACAAACATCTAAACGCATTGCGTATCCCCTATACTAGGGTTGTTCTTCTCAGTTTTAGAGTACAAGTCCACACCAAAGAAAGTTTGGTTTGGATAAGCTTCAAGGTAATTTAGAGTTTAATGATCATCAACTAGAGGACTAGTTGAATCAATAAGGTTTGATAACACAACAGTGGATCAATAATAACATAATATGGAATAATGAATAATCATAAGCAAACTAACTATATATTAAACTCATGCTTAGAAACAACTACAAAGCATAAGTATTGAATAACAATAAACCTTGCTTGAATAATATTAAGCTAAGGTTATGATCTTATTAAACAAGATATAGAATTATTGAATATATATTAAGTAATAACAAGCTACAAGTAAAACTTGCTCAATATGAAAATAACTTGTGCCAAGTAATTGAAATAAGACAATTCGACATTAGCTGGAATTCAAAAAATTTCATTCATGATACAAGAATGACATTAAAGAAACTTGTCTAACAATACACAAGTTAGAATAAATTAATAACTATTGGAATTCAAAACTTTTTCGAATAAAGTTAAAGTTATAGCTTGCTCAAACAATGTTTAGGAATATAAGAATTTGTTTAATTAAAGTTTAGAGTAAGAAACTTGCTCAATGTAAAAACATAAGGTTTAGAAACTTGCCTCGTGCGTAAGCTATAAATTTACAACTCACGTTCACCTACACATAGTATTAGAATTACAATATCTATTAGATATACTAACATCCACATTCCAAAATAATACTCACCTCTAGCTAAACTTGTTATTTTAGAACAAGTCTTACCTTACCATACATATTTCAGAATCACAAGTGTACATTTCATAACACTTATTCATTGTTCATTAAGTTTCTTAAATTGTACATATCATTTTCACAACTTACTAACTTTACATTTTAGACCTACTAACCACATGATACTATTCTGTTTTAACCCTTACATTACATGTTTCTCACATTAACACATCACTAAACTAGGTTACATTAAAGTTTCAAAGTCTGCAGAATTAACATACTTCACTGGATCTGGTAGACTACTAGCGTGGTAGCCGCCAAGATGCTTTTTAGATTTCAGCCCTCTCTGGCAAGCGGCCTTTAAGGCCATGCCATGAGATTTTGCTTGTAACGTGATTTTGACAATCGCTTTTAAAGCTAACTAACACGAATTTCACCCACAAAACAGTAAAATTAACATATACAATTGGTATAAAACTAACACAAACATGATTTCTTGCATATTCAACCATTTAACACAATTAAACAACAACTTCAACTAACTTAAATTCTTAAATTTCATGTTTTCATATAAAAACACCATTTTTGACATTCTTTACAAAAATCATCACTGTGATCACAATTCTTGTCCGAATTACTTCGTTTAAACTACGTTTTCTTCGTTTCTTAACGGACTAGTATAATCAAGAATCAATTCACAGATTAACATACAAGTTAACCACTAACTTTGGTACTTTCATAAGCCATATGTAAAACTATTTACTGTTAATTATTTTTCCTACTTTTTAAACGAAATTAGCATACAATTCCTTGTTTAAACACCAACTCTAATCATCACAAACACATACAATCCCAAGTAATCAGTTGTATAGCAACAATTTGAAAAGATGGAATTCACAGGATATAAAATTTTTTGTCGTGAAACATATATATGTATAATATTAAAGTTATGAATAATACCTTTAATTAGCTTGAACAGTCTCTGCTAAACACTGGAATGCTTTGAAGAACTCAAGAATCCTCTCTCAAACTCCCTCAATTCCTCTGAACACTCTCTTCTCTTTTCTCTTCTTTAGGCTTAAGCCAAATACCAAATCACGTAAACTAACTTGCACTTTAAGCGTAAAGATAAAACCGATAAATCATAATACGCTGCATTTTAATATAATATCGATTATAAAAATATTAACGATAGATTATAAATATATTTTATTTATTATTTAATTTATTTTATTTATTTTATTTATTATAATAAAATTCAAAATTCAAAAGCCATAAGGCTTTGTTTGGCAAAAACTCTTTAAAATTAAAGATTTAATATCTTAAGCCATGTTTGGTTAAATCAATTCAAAACTCCTTTAATTTATTTTAACAAACAATTTAGATTATAATTTATAATCACATATTATTTATTTGAATTTCCATATCCAACAAAGAATCAAATAAATTAATTACACATACTATATTTTAAATAAACTTTCCACTTAATCAAATATCACAAAATTATAACTTCATTATAATTTTATTTAATAATTAAACATACCATTTTAAATTATTAAATTAAAACAACAATATAACATCTCATGTTATTTACAACTCTCTAAATTATAAATTAAATTAATTTAGAATATTATTAATTCATAATTATTTAATAACAACAATCACATCAATAAAATATTTATTTCATTTAATAAATATTTTAAATTACAATATAATAAAATCTTGGATTGTTACATCCTTCCCTCCTTACAAGGATTATGTCCCCAGAATCACAACTCAAACAATCAAATCGTCACAGGTCCGCCATGAACTGAGTGGCCGTAGTCTGAGCCCCTATGGTACTGGGAATCCACCAAGAACGAAATTTGTCTGATGTGCAGAGTTCATTCGACAAGGTGAAACCATCTAAACCCATCAAGGGAATGTTTGCAACAGGCACGGATAAAGGCCAATGTCACCAAGCGGGAGGAAAGTATGGAATCTGAATCTGCCATGTGATATACGTTATCGATCGATCTCCCAAATCGAGCTCTCACCCTCCCTCGGTCAAGAAGGGAATCCGACTAGTGGAAAGTATACTCTAACCCTGTCAACAAACCATCCTCAAAGCCTACTAACAGATAATCGGGGATGTAAGGAACCCAAGTGATGGCAACTGCAGTCAATAGCTCCAGCTATTAGTGACTATGTGTAAAACTCTCCGCTACGGAGACCTCTATCAAAGTAGAGTGATGTTAACGTAGTCCCCGTGGATATGTCTCCAAACCCAAAGTGGTAACTAACCGAAGGCAAGGAAGCCTCTCATAAGCCTAGAACTGAAATAGGCAGAAACCAAGTATGTCAATCTATCTATCAAAAATGCTCGTAGGTGAGGAATGGAAGATTGATTATCAGTACTTACCAATAGAAAGGGGTAGAAGACTAAGCAAGCCTCTATAGTGCCTTCAGAACGTAGGCGCATCCCTCAAAGGAAATATGCAAATGTGAAATAGCCCTAATCAAAATCTCCAATGTGATCTATATCTCAGAGAGCACCAATAAGGACAAATGAGACAATCAATGAATTATATGTTGTAGACACTCAAAATTTTGCGTTCCTGTTACTAACCATACAGGAGGGCAGAATCATCTTTTATCTTCTAGAGATAACCCTGGAAGTCAAAATCATCATATCAAGCCCTGGAAACAACCTCGGGAGACCAAATACAAACCCCGGGGACAACCCCAGTAGTTTAATCCAACCCTAGAGATAACCCCAGGAAATCAAATAAACTTCAGAAACAACCCTGAAGACAAACAACAGGTCAACCTTGAAGATAACCCCAAGGAGGACAGATATCGCCACGTCAAGCCCAGAACCAACCCGAGAGGGAAAAATAGTAATTTTACCAAATCAACATCAATTCAGCCCAAATCACTACAAAAGAGGTTATGCAGAACAATAACGTCAATCTCGAGTGAAAACAACACAAAACAACTCAACGGATCGACTGCGAAGACTCAAAGATCTGGTCATGGACCCATCTTCTCAGATTCAGAAAAGGTCAAATCTCATGTCATTTTTTGGCGGTCAAAAAGGGCTTTTCGGAAAGGTATAGTACGCCTCCATCAGATTCCCGGATTAAAAGTTATGACAGTTCGAGCAGACAGTGCGTTGGCCGAAGTGCACGTACTTTGAGACAACAGGACCCACGGGCCCAGGCCCACCCAGGAAGCCACAAGTAGACCCGTGGATGTCGCGGGTTGACCCGTGGCTACTTTGGTCTATAAATATACACCTCATCAGCCAAAATAAAAAAAAAAGAAAATAAAGGAAATTCCGTCCATTTCAACTCTTAACCCTTCCTCTAGTGTTTCAAACTTTGATATTCTTCTTTAAAATCACTTGTATATATATATATTAAAATATATCAAATTTTAACCGGTGGAAACAGAGTTTTCAAGCTTCAAAAGCAGTTTAAAGCACTCCTCGTTAAACACTTTAAGATCCTTTCAGATCTGAAGCCTTTACTCGCTTATATATATATATATATATATATATATATATATATATATATATATCGAAATCCAACAATGAGCACGGATTATAATTCTTGGCTTTTTACTACTTTAATATATATATATATATAAGTTATATATATATATATATTTACATTTCAAAGTCCTGCCTGGATTCCAAATTTGTGGCAGTTGATCGTCAATATATATACATATATATATTTACTGCTTATAAATATATATATATATATATATATATATATATCTTCTTTAACTGCTTTCGTAATGTAAATATTTAATTTTCCAACATGTGGACTAGATTTACCTAAATCTGGATATTTCTAACTTTGACCGATTCAAAAGTGACTAAACTAGAACCGTTGAAGCTAGAATGGCTTAGATTTATTTAAATCTAGTTTTCTTTCTACATTTTGTATATATTACTTTATCATGTGAGCCTAGGAATCATGTGATCGAAGATTCAGCCTCTGAATCTAGATTTGGTTCCCACGATGGACATTTTCCAACTGCAGCCAACTTATAAATTATCTACGGTGTCTGGATATCCTTGGATGGCCTTCATGTCCATAATGAGTTCGGCACGGCTATGTATCTTATTTTCTCTAAGATGCTTTGCATCTCGAAAATAAAAACAATCAAGCCGAATACAGAATAAAATGGAAGTATCAAAGGCCTCAATTACAATTAAGCATAAGGGTTTGAAAACCTATTTTTCAAAACATCACTGCTATATCTTGTTAAAACTGAACTTTTATATACAAGTCAAACCCTTTGTATATAAGTGCAAACGAGGCATAGCACTACTTCCAAATAATTTCACATATGCCAAATACGTACACACGCATGCAGATAAACAAGTTTAATTGAAAAGTTGTGGTAATCGTGTTTTCACAGAAATCGGGGGGTGCCTAACACCTTCCCCCGCTTAATCAAGCCCCTGAACCCAATAAATCTCGGTTTCCAAGGCCAATTAAACAGTGTCCAACCATTGGGTCTTTGTGAAAACCTTTTCAAAATCGGTTGAGTTGGTACAACCATTTCAAATCTACCAACTGGCGACTATAAAAGCTAAATCGTCGACATTCACATGTCCGACCTTTTCAAACATGTCTTTTCAGACAAAACTCACCAAATGAAAACACAAAAGGGCAAGCACAGAAAGGGACATAATTCATCCCGACGTCGATAGTAATGACATTCATTGATATACAAGAAGCTCCATTTTATGAGAGAGTCCTAGCAGGTATAGGAAAATCATTCTTGAAAATGATTAAACACAGAGAAATGGCTGAAATGGGGTTGAAGTCTGGAAAAATTAAAGACCTCGCTGCTTTAGAAGTCGTGGCTGAGCATATTCAGGCTGGAAATTATGGGAATAATCCTCGAAGGGGTCATAGAAAGAAAGAAAAGGATGTATCCTTGGTACTGCAAGGACAAAATCATAGGAGTAATCAGAACTTGCCCATTCAAAGGAGAAATTATTCCCCTTTCCAAACTCCTAGACAATCTTCAAATCCTCCACTTCAAAAAATTGGAGAAGTTAAACGTCGCAGAACATTCACACCCTTAGGGAACTCACTGGAAAATATACTCAAACTTCTGACAACGCAAAAGAAGATTGTCCAACTCCTTCCCCCAGCCAATCCAATTGGATGGAATTTTGACACAAATAAGAAATATGCTTATCATTCTGGAGCTATGGGCCATAATACCCAAGATTGTTAGTCTCAAACACAAAATCCAAGATATGATAGACAATGAGGAAATTATGGTGACAACACAAGAACAACCACATGTGCAAGATAATCCTCTACCCCAACACAATGAAGAAGGCATCAATATGATCAGCAGGGGGAGTAGAAAAAGTTCCAATTACCTCAAATATGTAGGTGATTCTCCCCAAACAGGCAAATATAATTCTGATAAATGGGATTATTCAAAATTTTGGTTTATGATAGAGCGAGAAATGAAATCTATCAAATAACATATTGATCAACTAACAAAACTGGTGATACATCAGCACCGAGTAACTTGACAACTAATCAGTCAGGGGCATACAAGTCTCCTCTCCCTTACCACAAGGAATCAAAAAAAATTCCAAAAGAATGAAACTTTGGAAGAAAAAATTGCAAAAAAAAATTAGAGCCCAGTCTTATCAGGATTATGCAGACCAAAGGAAGTTCACTCCTTTGGGTTAACCAATGGAGAAAATTTTGCAGATGTTTATCAATAATGAAAGGAAGATCACAGAACTATTACCACCAATAAATCCACGTTCTAAGAGGTTTGATGCTACCGGGGTCTGTCAATACCATTCTAATACTCGGGGTTATAACACGGAAAGCTGTTGGGCACTTCGTCATTTAATCCAGAATATGATTGACAACAGTGACTTGCAAATGGCAAATAGTGGTAATATCTTGCCTAAAAAAGAGGAGATATTCCCTCTTGGAACACAGAGATGGAGGGAAGTTATAGCAGTCATATCCTATAAAGGAGACTTATCTACGGAACCTCTAGTAATTCAAGGAAAAGGGGATCAAGATGGAAAGAATCCAATGAAAGTGGCTCCGCCCGAGCCTCTGATGTTGCCATTCAGGTCGCAGTATCCTGTGATCAGCTTAAAAAGAGACCCATGGAACTATGGAAAAGTTGGGAGATAAACATCAAACCACACTAATGTTATAATAAAAGAAAACTCGTTGTATCTACCTCAGCGAGTAATAAAGGAAGTCATTAAATCTAAGAGGAGAGTGCTCGAGGAGAAAGTTAAAGAATTCCTCCGCAAGATAGGACATAATGAAGCCAAAGTGGTGCAAAGATTAAAAGAAGCACCCCGACATATATCCATCCTAGATTTGGTTTTATCTTCGAAAGATCATCGTAAGGTCTTAGTGAAAGTATTGGAAGAAGTTCACCTACCAAAGACAGTGGATACCGAAAAGTTTCATCATTTGATAGATCACATTTTTAATAGCAATGTGATATCTTTCACTGATGATGGCATACCATCAGAAGGGACAGGACATTCCAAGTCATTGCATATAGCAGTGATGTACTCAGGATATGTAGTAAGAGGTGTGTTGATAGATGGAGGATCGTCCTTGAACATTTGTCCCTATGACACGTTGGAAAGAATGAAGATCAATCCGAAGCAAATTTGGACTAGTCATGTAGTCATAAGGACCTTTAATGGATCTCGGCGGGAAGTTGTAGGAGAAATAGAACTTCCATTAGAGATTGGTCCCCAAAATTTTTACGTATCATTCCAATAAGATTGGTGATTTCAGGGGTTTTGTTGGGTTTTTCATGGATTAGAGATTCGGGTTTCTGTACTTACTTTTCTTTCTTATCAGTACCCTAGATTCCTACCTGTGCAGAGGATTCTGTTTGAGTGGGTATTTGCTGACCCTGATTCCTTTTGTTTTGTTCTTTCAAAAACACAACTAATTCTGCTATCTGATTTCTTACTCCCTCGAACTCGTCTCGAGAAACATGAGTATATTCAAGTTGGGCACTTGCAGCCATGTCTAAAGGTGGGCTTAGTGCCTTTTTGGACTTTGAACGGGTAACAGAACCAATTATTTCCCTAAAAATTGATTATGTAGTTTAGTCTTGATAAACACTAATAGTCTGCAATCTATGCAATGTGTCTGTTTTAGGAGTTTTTTAATGTTTTCCTACAAAACAGATGTCAGTTATTTTGATGACAGGATAGCATGATAGTTTTTGATAGGGAATGGATTGTATATTCACATATTTCTTTTATATTAACATGGAATCGTAATTTACATTGAATTAAAATTTACATGAAATTGAAAAGGTAAAGGCATGAAGAGACTCCCCTTCACGTTTGGTTTATCAGATGTTGACCTATTTTAGGCTAGTCTCATGGCTTTTTGGCATAAAGGTTCCCAGATCATCGCAATTTACTAGATGGGAAGTTAATCCGATCTTTCAATTGGAGCGGATCTGAGTGGTGCATTTCCTGAGCCTCACGGGATTATTCTCCGTTGAGTCAAGTAATCAAACACCGACGGGTTTGCCTCCTAGTGGAGGAATCACACAACATACATTCACATACATCGTGTCTCACCATATAAAATAATGACATTGTGTGATGCACTAATACAATATGCAGAGATTGTGTGAGGCACTAAAGTGCGGTAAATAAAGCATCCATTCACATCCATTCAATGTACAGACAGCATTCACACACAAGTAGATAAGAAGGGTTTTTTGAAAAGTTTAAAATGCAGCTTAAGCCCTCTATTATCCCTAGTAGAGTCGCCACCTGTCGACGTCGGGAAAAGTTTCGTCTTTTCTTTTTCGAATTCTCCTTTTTACCCTTTATGTTCTCTATGCGTTGAGTTTTATTTGAAAGGGCGAGTTTGAAAAGAGTCTGACACAAAATGTCGACGATTTGAAAATTTAGAGTCACCAGTTGGTAGTTTTGAAATGGTTGTACCAACTTAACTGAATTTGAAAAGGTTTACACGAAGGCCCAATTCTTGGACTCTGTTTAACAGGCCTTAGAAACCGAGATTCACAATGTTTGGGGGCTTGATTAAGCGTGGGGAAGGTGTTACGGTTACCGCGTCTTTTCAATTCCCTAATTTATTTGAAGTGTGTGTTTGTTAATTAGGCCTAAGTGCATTTATTTGGAAGTAGTGCTATGCCTCATTTGCACCTATATACAAAGGGTTTGATTTGCAAAAAAGTTCAATTTTAAGCAATATATGCAGAAATGATATTTTGAAAATAGGTTTTCAAACCCTTATGCTCACATAGTAATTGAGGCATTTGATACTTTCATTTTATTCTGTATTCGGCTTGATTTGATTTGATTTTTGAGATGCGAAACATCTTCAAAAAAATAATATACATATAAGTGTCAGGCTCCTTATGGACATGAAAACCATCGATGGATGTCCGAACACCACAAATATGATTTACAAGCTAGTTGTACAGCTAAAAAGGGTCCTTCATAGGAACCAGATCTAGATCCGTCAACTAGATCTTAGATCTCGTGGCTCCTAGGGTTACACAAAAAAACTAAAAAGAAAACTAGATTTAAATAAATCTTAGCCATTCTAGCTCAACGGTTCCAGTTTTGCAACTTTTGAACCGGTTAAAAGTTAGATATGGCTAGATTTAGATAAATCTAGTCCACGGATTCAAATGTTATAGATTTACATTGAATGAGCAGTAAAAACAGATATTTAAACGCAGCAAATAGTTAATATAAATATATATACATTTCGGTTCTCCAGCGAATGGAATGAGCTTAATTAAAATGAACCAAGCTATTATGACGGTTTTTAAAATCGTTATAGCATAGAAAGACGGTTTTTATGCTATAGCGACGAAAAAACCGTCGTCGCTATAGCTGATTACTCCCTCCAGATTCATTTGAGAGAAGCTATATATATATATATATATATATATATATATATATATATATATATATGAAAGCAAGTAAAAGCCATGAATAGTCGATCCAGGCTCAACTGTTCGGTTTAAGTCTCTCTCTCTCTCTCTCTCTCTCTCTATATATATATATATATATATATATATATATATATATATATATATATATTAAAGTAGTAAAAAGCTTCAAATCTGAAAACAAATCTTACAGTGTGCTGCAAAGAAGGCTTCAGACTGCTTTTGGAGCTTGAAACCTCAGTTTTCTACTTGTTAAAATTTCATATGTCGTAGTATATATGTATACAAGTTTTTAGAAAGAAAAATATTGAAGTTTAGAACACTATAGGTGGGGTTAAGAGCTGAAATGGATAGAGTTTTCTCTCTTTTTTCCTTTTTCTTTTCTTTTCTTTTTGGCTGATGGGGGCTCTATTTTTAGACCAAAGTAGTCGCGGGTCTACCTGCGGCTTCCCGGGTGGGCTCGAGCCCCGTGGGTCCCGTTGTCTCGAAGTACGTGTACTCGGGCCAACGCGTTGTATGCTCGAACCTTCATAACTTTCAATCCGGGAATCCGATAGAGGCGTGCTATACCTTTCCGGAAATCCCTTGACGAGAACTACACAATGATATGGGATTTGACATTTTTGAATTCGAGAAGATGGGTCCATGACCAGATCTTTGAGTCTTCGTAGTCTATCTGTTGAGCTGCCTTGTGTTGTTTTCACTTGGGATTGATGTTATGGTTCTGCAGGACTTATTTTGCAGTGATTTGGACTGAATTGATATTGAGTTGGCAAAATTACTATTTTGCCCTTCCCGGGTTGGTTCCGAGCTTGACCTAGTTGTAGCCGTCTTTTCTCAGGGTTGTCTCCGAGATTGGACTGCTGTTGACTTTTGACAGTCATCAGGGCTATCTCTAAGGATGGTTTGATTTCCCGGGGTTGTCATCGGGGCTGTCTTGATCTCCCGGGGTTGTCTCCGCGGTTTTACTTAATCTCTCTGGGTTGTCTCTGGGTTTTGGATTTGATTTCACAGGGTTGTCTCTGGGGTTTGATTTGATCTCCTGGGGTTGTCACCGGGGCTTGATTTTATCTCCGGGGTTGTCACTGTGGCTTAATTTGATCTCCCGGTGTTGTCACCATAGCTTGATTTGATCTCCCAAGGCTTGATTTGATCTCCCGAGGTTATCACCGGGGCTTAATTTGATCTCTCAAGGTTGTCTCCGAGGCTGGATTTGATGATTTTGACTTTCAGGGTTGCCTCTAGAAGAATAAAAGATGATTCTGCCCTCCTGCATGGTTAGTAACATGAATGCAAAATTTCGAGTGTCTACAATACACAAGGTGTCAAAACAAACGAATATAGTCGTTTAAAAGTAAGAGTGTTATACAACATAAAGTACTATAGGTTGATCACCTAGAAGTGCTCGTAAATGATGACGATTTATAGTTGAACTATTGTTTAACATTTTCAAATGAATGAAAAAGAAAGTTCTTGGTCTTATGACCGCTCAGCATGAATGTCCAATATGTCGTTTCAAAAATGTTTTAAAAGGAAATGAAAGTATTATTCCTATTAATTCGGAATGTTTCAGAACTATTGTTCAGTTGTTGAATAAGAATGATATGATTCTTAATTTTGTTGTTATTGAACTGTTATACTTGTTGGGCAATTAAATGCACATCCTTGCTTAAATTAAATGTTTTCAGCTAAGCCATAAGGGATTGAAGGTTCTGGTAAGGACAAGGGAAAGAAAAAGATGAATGAATAGAAGATCGTGTAATAGCTTAGTATTATTATTGTAACGTGTAATTTTATTATGTTTTGAACATGTAATGGTTATAGAACCTGGGATGAAATGGATATAATGTAATAATATAGTAATTACATTCATGTCATTAAGATTATATAGATAGATATATGTGTGTTGTAGTATCGTGTAGCACTATATTCAAGGTTTAAAGGTGCCCAAATTTGGGGGCGTCACACAAACCCAAAAGACACCGACCTTGTTCATAGCCAATGTGTAGGAGATCAAAGCTTAGCGCTTCTTAAATTTAAACAGAATCTCACATGTTTCGATTCAAGAAAGCAGGTGTTGTGGAATTCGAACACGGATTGTTGTTCCTAGACTGGTGTAACCTGCAAAGGTGGCCTTGTAGTTGGTCTCAACTTGAGCCAAGAAGGTATATTTAGTGGACTTGATGACTCAAGTAATCTTTTTGATCTTATACATCTCCAGAGCCTGAATTTGGCTGGGAACTCTTTCTCTAAATTAATACCTTCTACAATTGGAAAGCTTGTTAGTCTGGTGAATCTTAGTCTCTTCATGTCTGGCTTTCTCGGGAAAATACCAATGGAGATATTGCGCTTAACAAGGCTGCATACCCTTGGCCTAACCTTCATCAGCCATAAACCACATAAACTTGAGTACCCTAACCTCAAGTTGCTGGTTTGAAACCTCTCAAAGCTTGAGGATCTACCTCTAATAGGCATAGACCTATCAGCTCATGGAAGGGAGTGGTCTAAGGAGTTGTCAATTTCACTACCAAATTTTCAAATATTGAGCTTGGTGAATTGCTATCTTTCAGGTCCAATAGATCCTTCTTTTGTAAACCTTTGTTCTTTTTCTGCACTTGATCTGAGGGGAACAACTTCTTGGCTCAAGTTCCATCATTCTTTGCAAATTTCTCGAATTTGACGATCTTGGATCTCAATTCAAGTAATGTGATGGGAACATTTCCACAAGAGATATTTCGTGTACCAACTTAACAAAATTTGGATCTCATAAAATGATTTACTTGCGGGCTCTTTACCATAATTTCTCCAAGGTGGATCACTTGAGACATTGGTTCTCAGCGAAAAACTTTTCCTGCTCATTACCAAATTTAATTGGAAACCTTAGTATGTTATCAAGGATGGAGCTACAACATTGTAGATTCAGTGGACCAATACCAAATTCAATGGTAAACCTTACCCAACTTGTTTATCTAGATTTGTCATTTCACATGTTTCATGGTCAAATACCATCTACTCACTTAAAAGGACTTCAGAATCTGGAATGGTTTGATATACAATTCAATTAATTAAGTGGGAGTATTCCATCGGCTCTGTTTGCGCTCCCATCTCTAACAATGATTCGGCTCAACAACAACCACATTGAGGTTCACTTACTTAATTTTCCAATACATCATCTTCCATGTTAGACACACTTGAGTTGAAAATTAGAAATTTGCAAGGACCTGTTCCCATATCTTTATTAAACGTTAGAAGGCTTACTATCCTCTCAATATCATCCAACAACTTTAGAGGTATAATACAGATTCAAACTCTCCAAAAACTGACTAATCTTACCCATCTTGATCTTTCATACAACAGCTTATTAATTGAATCACGTGGTGCAATGTTCTAAAAGGCGCTAGGCGGGAGGCGGGCGACCGGAGGGGGCCTAGCGCCTAGGAGGCCTAAAGGGGACTCAAGGGCCTAAGCGGATTTTTTATTTTAAGCTAATTTTAATATTTTATCTAACATTTATTCAAACAAAACAATAATATAAAGCAAAACAACCTATAATAAAGATAATAAAGGCATTTGCTTGAAGTTCAAACACATATCCATATTGTTAATGTCAAAGTTCAAACACAAGCATGCAGTTGTTCAAAGTTCAAACATATTTTTAACGTATTAGTTTTATTCATAAAGAAGATTGCTATTAAATACTCCCTCCGTCCCAGGATAAAAGTTCTGGTGGACTTTTTACGCATATTAAGAATAAGAATGAAATGACAAAATTGCCCATAATAATGTCATTAATAATGAATTTAATGCACAAAGAGAGTTAAATCTAACCTCTAAGATTGAGGAACTAGAAAAGACAATCTCTACATGGAACAAATCATCTTCTTCTATGGATTCCCTAATTTCCAGTCAGAGAAGTGCATCTGACAGAACAAGTTTAGGTTTTGGGGAATCTACCTCAGAACCATATGTGAAAAAGATAAAGGTTAAACTAGCTCTAGTAATGTTTCAAATTTTAATAGAAGCATTACATTTTTGAAATCCTCACAGAAGGAAGACACGGTCCATCCCTGCTCTTCTGATCCAATCCATGCTCTAAGGCATAATGGATCCCATGCTGGCCTAGGATTCAGAAAAGAGAAAAGTAACTTAGTCACTACTATCCAACCTCGAAAGGTCGTAGAGTCGAGTAAAATCAACTCCATGAACCAACTAGGTAGGAACAGTAGAGTTAAGCTTCACTCTTCACAAATCATGAATCACAAGGATACATGGAAAAGGAAGAACTAGTATAAAGGAAGAATTGCTAAGAACCCACATAAGTCCAAATGGAGAAAGAATACACACACACACAAGCATGCATCATATTAGATGCTTTGTATGTAATAAGATTGTTTATAAGGCTGCAATATGCTTCAATAATCATATGCATATGAGACCCAAAATCAAGTAAATTTGGGTTTCCAAGGGTACTAACAAAGTAGGACCCATGCAAGTATGGGTACCAAAATGAGAGTTTAATCTTACCACAGGAACAGAGCTCCACAATCACAACCTGGTATCTGGACAGTGGATGTTCAAGGCACATAGCTGGGAACATAGCCCTCCTGTCTAACTTCATAGAAAATGAGGGTCCAACAGTCATCTTCAGAGACAATGGCTCTGGCAAGATAAGAGGATATGGCTCAGCTGGGAATGGTGTAGTATCCTTCAGTAAAGTAGCCTATGTGGAAGGATTACAATACAATCTTCTGAGCATAAGCCAACTTTGCGACAAGGGTCATCAAGTTACCTTCCTCAACAATCAATGTCAATTCAGAGATCTAAAGACCTCCTCTATAAAGCTGACAGGAATAAGAGAAGGGAACGTCTACACTGTTAATCTTGGTCAACTAAGTTCTGACGAGATAATATGCTTGCTGGCTAAAGCTTCTGAAGAAATGAGTTGGTTATGTAATAGAAGGATGTCCCATCTCAACTTCAAAAGCATGTCAAAGCTGGCCTCCAAGGATCTAGTAGCAGGCTTACCCAAGCTCAGCTTTGTCAAAGAAAGGTCATGCAACGCCTGTCAGCTTGGAAAACAGACTAGAAACTCATTCAAGAGCAAAACTGTCAACTCAATTGATAAGCCTCTGCAATTGCTTCACATGGATCTATTTGGGCCAATTCCAACAACAAGCCTTGGAGGGAAGAGATACTCATTGGTCGTAGAGGATGACTACACCAGATTCATATGGGCGTTTTATCTAAACTCAAAAGATGAAACAAGCTCCCAACTAATCATGATGTTCAGACTGGTGATGAATGAGAAAGGGGAGAAAATCAAGGCTATAAGGAGTGATCATGGTAGAGAATTCAACTTCTCTGAGATGGACCAGTTCTGCATAAACAATGGCATCAGTCATAACTTCTCAACTCCACGAACTCCTCAGCAAAACGAAGTAGCTGAGTAAAAGAATAGAACATTGATAGAGGTTGGAAGAACTCTCTACTAAGCGTGACGCGTCTGCTTGAATACTTACAAGCGAAGTCATCAACATTGCATGCTACACTCAAAACAGATCTCTTGTGCACTCTACGTTAAAGAAGACTCCCTACGAACTGTGGAAAGGAAGAAAGCCAAGTGTCAGCTACTTTCATGTATTCGGTTGTGCATGCTATATTCTCAACAATGGAAAACAATATCTGACAAAGTTCCAACCCAAGTCAGACGAAGGAGTCTTTCTAGGATATGCCATAGACAGTAAGGCTTATAGAGTGTTCAACAAGAAGACGTTGAGTGTTGAAGTCTCAATTCACATCATCTTCGATGAAACTGACTTGGACAAAACAGTGTCTTAAGACACTACGAAAGAGACAGTCAAGCTCAACACCACAATCGTAGTCCCAGAAAATGAAATCGTTGAGCAAGGAGAAGAGATCGTAGAGAGAACTATGCCAGACAACGAACCTCCTCATCAAGAAGCAAAAATTGATCTTAAAGATCTCAGACAATAAGGCATCAGGTCAGATGTTCCAACAGGAAATAGATGGGCAAAAGATCACACTCAAGACCTAATCATTGGAGATCCAAATGCAAGAGTCAAGACAAGAGCTGCCACCTAGAATAGGTGTTTCTATCTAAGCTTTTTGTCACAAATGGAACCAAAGAAGATAGAAGATGTTATGGAAGACTCAAGTTGGATAGAAGCTATGCAAGAAGAACTAAATCAATTTGAAAGAACCAACGTATGGAGATTAGTTCCAAGACCAAGAAGCCATCCAGTAATTAGCACCAAATGGGTCTTCAGAAACAAGATTAATGAAGATGGAGTAATAACAAGGAATAAGACAAGACTAGTGGCCAAAGGTTACTCTCAAGAAGAATGCATTGACTACGACGAGACATTCGCACTTGTTGTCAGATTAGAAGCCATCAAGATATTCCTTGCCTTTGCTTCCCACATGAAATTCAAAGTCTTTCAAATGGATGTCAAAAGTGCATTCCTGAATGGTGAACTTCAAGAAGAAGTATATGTGGAGCAACCTCCAGGTTTCATCAATCCAATTCTCTCTAATTATGTCTATAGATTAGACAAAGCCTTATATGGTCTTAAACAAGCACCTAGAACATGGTATGAAACATTAACTAACTTTCTTGTTGAAAATGGTTTCACTAGAGGTAGAGTAGATACCACATTATTTCTTAGAAAGCACAAAGAAAAAATCAGATTAGTTCAAATATATGTTGATGATATTATCTTTGACTCTACTGATGAAAAACTGTGTAAGAGATTTGTCAAGCTTATGCAGAGCAAGTTCGAAATGAGCATGATGGGTGAGTTGAATTTCTTTCTTGGATTACAGGTAAAGCAGACTGATGAAGGTATCTTCATAAACCAAGCCAAGTACATTAAAGACTTACTTAAAAAGTATGGCATGGAATCAGCATCTCCCATGAAAACATCAATTACTCCAGCAACCAAGCTTGACAAAGATGAGAAAGGTAAAAGTATTGATATAACTCAATACAGAGGTATGATGGGCTCTTTTCTCTATCTAACTGCCAGTAGACCAGACATAATGTTTGCAATATGCATATGTGATAAATTCCAAGCTAATCCTAAGGAATCACAGTTAACTGCTGTAAAAAAGGATTTTCAAGTATCTCAAAGGCACACCTCACTTGGGACTTTGGTATCCCAAGGAGTCCTCCTTTGAACTAATAGGATATACAGATGTTGATTTTGCAGGCTGCAAAATAGATAGAAAAAGTACCAGTGGCACCTGTCAATTGCTAGGAAATAGACTTGTGTCTTGGTTTAGCAAGAAGCAAAACTCAAGATTCTACCTCAAGCAAGAAGTTGAATACATTATTCTTGGCAATTTCTTTGTGCTCAAATCTTATGGATGAAAAATCAGCTAGCAGACTATGGGTTTTATTTTAAATCTATACTTGTTCATTGTGATAACACACGTGCCATAGAAATAACACACAATCCTGTCATGCATTCTAGGACTAAGCATATACAAATAAGATATCATTTTATTAGGGATCATGTTCAAAATGGAACCATATCCTTACAATACATCCCTACTGAAAATCAACTTGCTGATGTCTTTACAAAGCCTCTAGATGAATCCAGATTTAATAAAGTGATAAGTGAGTTAGGCATGCTAAATCTACAACCATAAACTTTATGATCTAGTTTACGCTAACTATGCAGATATAAAGGCTATGTTCAAAATCGTAGAGGTGACTAAAGATGGACCACGATCGTAGAGCTTCCTCGACATGACAAAGAAGCATCATGTGATGAAAACATTCCTAACAAATTCAAGTAATCCCTCTGATAAGCGCCTCTGAGACAAACATGATCCTTAGTTCATTCTAAGAGGTTAGCCCTTCCTGAGCTACCTTAACCCAAAAGGAATGCTAAGTCAAAGTTCATCACAAGGACCAGGACAGACAACGTTCATAGAGCAGATTCAGCAGTGAACTCAACGATCGTAGTGCAACCTCAACGATCGTAGTGAAACCCGACGATCGTAGTGCAACCTCGATGATCGTAGCCCTCCCAAAAGATACACTGGCTTAGGGGGAGCTAAGGGTAGATCAGTATTTTCCACATCACTTAAAATCGTGGAGTCAAGCAGGACTTGACACATGCCCCACTATGCAGATCGAGAGGAGGGAAGTTACAAGTACAGTTTGAAAAGGTTCTTTTTAAAAAACACACCTCAGAAGTTTAAAAAGCTTATTCCTCTCTCTTTCTCTACAAGCAGAAACCCTAGCTTTCAGAAATGCTCAACCAACCTCAGTGCAAGAAAATCAATGGTGGCTTCAAATGTTATCTCTGGTTACCGACTCTGCTTCGACGAGTTCAAGACAGCTGACCCTCAATTTCACAAAATTATGTCTCTTCTGAAGAAAGCTAGTCTTTAAGAAGCTTTGGGCACTAGCACATGGATCTACCCGAAGCTAGTAAAATAATTCTACAGCAATGGAGCCTTTGAGAACGACGTTATCACCACAAATGTCAAGGGGGAACAAATTAAACTCAAAGCTGAAGATATAAACCTAGCCCTAGGTTTCAAATCAAATAGACTCTTATCTATGGAGGTCATTGACTTTCATGAAGGTCTGAGGAAGATACATCACAAAAAATTTCAGACCGTCAAGGGATACAAAAAGAAAGAGTTACCCCAAAAATATGAGTTTCTAGCTGAAATTGTTGGGAAATGCATATGCTGTAAAAGCTCTGGCCATGACTCTGTGAATGAAGTTCAACTGAAGCTCATGACAGCAATCTGCTTTGGGATTTAACTCAACTATTGGGCCCTACTCATCGATTGGATTGGGAAGTGGATACTCAGTTCAAAGAAATCAAAGAGCTCTGAAAAGATGCTCTACGGGCGATTTATAAGCATAATACTACAAACAGCATTGGGTGACAAAATTGAAGATAATGAAGGAGAATCTATCAATCCCAACAGAAAGATGACCCAGCAGCTGTTTCAAAACTGGAAAAGAAATCCAGCAGAAAATGTCAGAATGATGTCTGAATCCAGTGGAAGGACTGGTGAAGCGAAGGAGTCTGGGCTACTAGGAAATATGTCGGTTGTGAAGGAAATTGATGAAGAAGAAGAAATTAATAAAGAGGAACTCATCGCTTTGGTCAGAAAAAGCAAGGGTAAGAGGAAAGTGAAGGCTCAGATGACAGATGAGCCTCAAGGCTCAACCACGGATGCACCTCAAGAGAATTCAGGCACTGAAACTCTGAAGAAAATGAAGGGGAAAGAACAGCAGTCTGAGGAAGAAGAAGACAGAGCTACCATCTCTTAGCTGCTTAAGAAGGGAAAACGCAGCCATAAGTCAAAGAAGTCTTCGTTCTCTTCGATCGTAGAGTCACTATCGATCGTAGAGTCCAGACTTGACATCACTCCAGAAGAGGATGTTGCAACAGTTTCTCAGCCTGATCAAACCTTCAGAGCTGAAGTTGAAGAGAGTACTGAGGTTGTGGCTCAGCCTAGGAAGACAAAGAGAAAACTTGTCAAGAAATACATTCTTGTTAATGAAGGAGTATTAAAGGAGGAAGACAGAAGAACAGCTGCTGAGAAAGAGCTACCCAAAGCTATTAAGGAGAATACAGCTTGGATTGAGGGGGAGCTTCCTGAAGTTCATGCACTAGAGAATGCTCCAACTGAGGGGGAGCTGCTTGAAGTTCAAATAGATGATCAAATTGAGGGGGAGCCTCGTGAAGTCACTATGACAGAGAAGACCACAGCTGATGAGGAACTGCAAAAAGATTATCATGAACCTCCCTCAGTTCCTCAAGAGGTCTTAGCTTCTGAAGCTGAAGAAATGGAAAGGGTTGAAGCGATGGAGGTAGAGAAAGAAGAAGAACAAAGAAGAGAAATGGAGATGATTGATTTGGTGGAAATTTCGAATGAAGATAGGGAAAAAGAAGATGATGACGAAGTTGAAATTATCGCAGTGGACTGGGATGGTTATAGGAGAGCCAACTACAATCAACTATTCTCCTATTTGCCTATGATGCCCTTTCACAGAGTCCAAATCCTCAACTCCTAGGATCACATGTTCTGGACCTTCAAATCTTATCCAACAATCTCTGTGCTAGCTCTTGGATTCCCAAGCAACTTCACTTTTGCCCGAAAGATGATCAATAACGGTCCCTCTTTAGAAAATGGGCATGAGGTACAATCTATTCCCATTTCTTTCAGGGTTAGTCACTGTCCACCATCAACCTTCAACCAATTCTACGAATTGCCAAGATGGTTGGAAGTGATACTGCATCCACTAAATCAATTTTCAGTTACAGAATCCCAACATTCATTAACTGATGAACCAAATATGCCTAATTTTGTGTTGATCTAGTCTCCTACCATCTCTCACTCTACAATTATTGATCCAAATCCAATTGTAGAGTCACCAACTCAAATCGTAGAGTCACCTCCTCCTGAGACTCAACCTCACACACCTACTCCTCCATCAGATATCCCTTCCTCATCAACCAATAACTATTTCGATCTTGATCTTGCTCTCTACAATATGCAAGATCAATATCCTAAAGCCTCTCCTCCAAATACTCAGCAACTCCTTGAGCTTATCTCAGATCTTCCAACCAAAACGGAGTTGTCTAAAGCATCTCAAAAGGCAACCAAGGACATTCAAGAAGATCTTAAAGTTCACTCGGACCTTGTTCATCTGAGGCTGACTCATTTGATTGATGCTGCCAACACCCTTCCCAGCAATCTGAGTACTGTGCTTACAAAGAAGCTTAGGGAGATCATAAAGGAAATGATTCAGAGTATCAATGAAAGGGATCAAATTCACTTTCAGGATGCCAAGAAACACAGGGAAGCAGTCCTCCTTCTGCAAAAGACTCAGGAATCCCAAAATACTCTTATGACAAAAAGTCTCACAAGTCTACGAACCTCAATGAAAGAATTCCAAGCTTTTTCCATGGGTCAAATGAAACAAATAGAAACTATCTTGGCCATTCTACAAAAGAAGGAATCTCGGATTGATTTTCTAGTCCAAGAAAATCTTGAAGATATTGCTCAATCCAAGAATCAGCTCCACGAGCTCGTCTTAGGAATGACTCGACTATCTGAATACATTCGAACCCTTGATGCTGACATAAAGGGGAAGAATAAAGGGGAATGAGAGAAAGGCAGAGGCAAACTCATTGCTAAATCTTCAAGTAGCCCTCCCTCAAGACAGCCTCGCCATCAGACTCCAAGATCCGAACAGCAACAGCGCCAACCAATTCTAATGGCGCAACCACTAAAGAGTCGAGGGCCATCTCCAAGCTCACAAGGAGTAACCACTACTGGCCTAAACTTTTCAATTAGAGATCCTGCATTCATGAACAGACACGATCATGGAGAACATCTAAGTCAAAGCGAGATGGAAGACATTGAATGAAGAGGCGAAGTCAACAGGAGAAGGAGAGCTGCAGAGTATGTCAATCCTCCAAGGAACAAAAGACAGAAGAAATAGAGATAAGTTGGAACTCATTTCTTATTAATGTAACTAAGCTTAATTGTAATATATGTCTTTACAAACATCAATAAATTCATGCTTATTCTCTAGAGATTTCAGTTGTTCACTGAAACACTAAGTCATATTTACTTTCTAGCAACTGCATCTAGAAATTGATAATCATGATACAAATCTCTTTGGTTCTAGCAATTTAGTATTGGATGCACAAATATCAATATTCTAACTTCGTACTGGATGCTCAAATATATCAAATTTATACTAGATTAGTTATAAAACAATTAACTTGTTGATTCAACTAAAACTTAAAAACTTAATTTTATTGCATTTGTATTCTAAGAGAATTTCAAACTATAAGCACCCACGTAAAAACGTACCTCGTTTTAGCCTATTTAACATACCCCCTGCTCATTTCAGTTCCACGCACTGAGATGAACCGCGTACCTATATCGGTTCCAGGCTCAATTTGCTTTTACCAAGCACACAATGATCTCTAATTCTAAGAAAAACTGAGAAGAAAAGCTGAGAAGGAAGAAGGGTCTTTAATAAAATATCTAACCTACTCACTTGACCTGAAGAAAATCTACTACGGTTTAGGCTATGTTTGTTTGTGATTATGTTGTATTGCATTGGGCTATTTATACTGTTTATACTAATTTAATACATTTAAGCATTTTTTTTATCCTTAATTAGTTCTAAGATGACAATCTCATGGACTGTTAATTTGTCTCTAGACTCTCTACAGTCATTTGTGACAGACTGTATAATTCCAACTTCCAAGGAGGAAGGTGGGAATAATAGTACCCCTTTTTGAGCTATTAAATGGGCTTGGGAAGAAAATATAGTCCATGGATTGTCATATGCTAATTAATCCGTGGACAAAAAAAAGTTGAACGATAATTTTTGAATATTCCATCCGTGAGGTTGGTAATGAGACTAACGTTTAATAATATAAATAAGTATAAATAGTTCAATTCCAATTGTCATTACTGCAAAAAGCACAGCCCTAGCAAATATTCCCTCCGTCCCATAGTTATAGATTGATTTTTCATTTTGGGATATAATATATAGGCTACTTATTATTTATAAAATTTAGTTGGTTCATTATTTTACTTTTATGCCCTTATAATAAATATTCAACCACTACTCTTTTTTTGTAAAAACAATATTCAATGTCATTATTTTTATCACCACATTTAATATTGTTGTATTCTCAATAAAACTTGAGAGTTCCAATGTAATAAGACTTCATCTTTGGTTAAAGTTCTATGGTCAATCAATGAAGTTGAGAGTTCCAATTAGATAAGTAAGGAGTAATTAACTTATTCATTAATTCCATATTGAGGGGTATATGTGGAAAATTTTTATTAAAAATTGCCATCAACTAATTTTCTTAAACTATGTGCCAAAAGAAATCAGCCTATAACTATGGGACGGAGGGAGTAATATTCTTGGTTAATGGTTAAATAGTTTACTGGCATGGCTGTACCGTGTGGTACAACATTAACCACACCAATTCCACAAGACTACTTGATTAATATGTTATATTGACTAGAGTTACCAGATACTCTCATTGATCTAGCAAATCGCGTACTGCTACTTGCGTCCTTAAACATGGTACTCTCACGTACACTCTAAAATGTCTTTGTAATTTTATCTATAATTGCACAAATTATCAATTTTATAACTTAGTATTGGATGCTCAAACATTACATTTATATTAAATTATCTATAAAACAATCAATTTGTTTATTCAACTAAAACTCTTCCATAAATTTATTATATTTAGATTCTAAGAGAATTTCTAACTATAAGAACTTATATAAAATGATACCCTAGCGTATCGTGTTTTAGTTATGCAACGTACCGCGTACCTGTATTTGTACCGTATACCTAACAAATCACGTTCCACGTAACACTGATATTGACTCGGCAACCCCTAAAAGGATCCTCAAAAGGACAAAATACAAACATGCTTATTTTTAAAACATATTGGTTCATTTTTCACTAAACTACCGTGTCAGACACCTGTACTCGTGTTATGTTGATTCAACATGGAAACTTCTGGATTTTAGAGTCCATGTAACATAGCTTGGTTATACTTTTGTCATATCTATTTTGGGTTTATTTCTCCCCATCCTTTGCAAAACACCTTCTCATCTCTCATACATCCATAATAAAGAATTTTTGTTTAACAGAGGAAATAATTAGCAACGCTGAGAGTATTAAATAAGAGAAATTCCTCATTATGGTGAGAGTACTTTGCATTACATATTAACCATTATATAACATACAATTGTGCAACAAAAGAATCTTTGCAACTAATATTTGTTAAGTCAATATGTACGCTATTGTTTAGGCATAAACGCACTATTTAGACGACCAAACAGTAATATTTTTACTAGTATTTGTATAGCACTCCCAGGAACAGAATCAAAACTAATTGTGATGATAATTTCACATAAAGTAAAGAGACTTACGGCATGATAGATCATGATTCCAAAGGTTCTTCCATTGGTCTTAGAGCAACCCTCGAGTCCCAAAACTTTGCGCGTATTGATGAGGCGATAGCTGCCTTCTAAGCTGATATGTGGGCTAGAGAATCTCAGTCTGAACTCTGTAAGCATAACAGCATAAGAGATGCATCAGCCCCTTTTTAATGAAATCAAGGTCATTTGTGGTATCATTAAAATCTTCCAACATTAGTCTCATCTTTTCTTCCACCAATGCCAATGTAACCTGCCTGACATTTGTATTCAGAAATGTTTCTTCTTTTTTTGGATGCTTTTTTTCTTCATTCTGTTAAAAAGGCCAAAATATCATTAATCCAATAAAATATCACAGAAACCATCAAGGAGAAATGCCAAACAAATATATACAAAAATAGAAATACAAAACAAACTCACTACATCACCCAACAGTCAAATCCAGGATCCAGCACAGCAGCTACACATATGAGTGTCTCAATGTTGCACAAAATCCTCTAATTTGGAAAAACATGTATTAACATTGCAAAAATAAAGAAGAAACTTCAGACCAAATAGACACTACCATACATGAGGGAAATTCACCAATATCATTTCCTTAAGTCATACTCCATTTGCTTTTCAACAAATGGACAATATACAAATAACAGCATTAAACAATTGCCAATCTGCTCTAAATCTCTTTGAAAGTGCAAGCTGTGCAGTCTGATATCATTATTAAATTTAATTTGTAAATGAAGAAATTCACACAAATCAGAAAGGGTAACATCCATGTTCCCCTATAAATACACCGTAGATTTAATATTTTATGTGAATTTGGTATTTTCATATTGAATACCAAATTTGGTATTCGGGAAGACGCCTCCCGAATACTTGACCTGCATAAAAATAAAGTTTTGTTGATTAATGATGATTCAGGTTACTGAACTGAGAATGCAATTCAATATACTCATTTGTTAGAAGACCTTAGAATTGCATCATCATTTTGTGACGAACTAAAATATTAAGGAAAATGCTTAGTAGGTCGGCTTTTACAAGCCGAATAACACAAGTGACGAAAAGCTCATGATGATAGAGATAATTACTGTAGTAGTGCTAGATCCTTTCAGGGTACGAATATACTGGACATTCTAAGTGCACTGTCTTTTAACTCTAGTGTCTATGACCTTAGACAATAGGAAAGCTAGAAAAACCAACAAGATTACAAATTTACAACAGTTTAACAGTAGAAGGCCCTTAGTTAACTTTTCTGCCCTCTAAAAAATTACTGAAAAGACAGCATGCAGTTAACACCAAGAAGGCAAGAAGCTAAAGCAAAAAAAATTTGCTATTAGTTTTTGTAGTTCTTTAAAACCTGTACAGGGAAAACATGTTCATAAAATCATTTTCATAAAGAATCATTCAAATGAAAACAATACTGGTAATAAGTTCCAGAATAACCAGCTAAATATAACTTAAGGGCCCCTGTATTCTTGAATGCTGATACTACTCTATCTAAGCTAAAGAAACTTATAGCTTATCAATTTGACAGAGATTAGGTATAATTTTAGTCATCTAAAATGTAATCAAGACCTTAATATATCCATAATCTTAGTAACTTGAGCAGAATGAATGTTTCATGTGAAAAGGCAAAAGCAAAAGGGATGAAAGCACAATAAGATAAAACATAAAACATAGTTCCACTGCTTCCTTCTATTATATCCAAAAGTTAACAATTGACAAGGCTTGACATAAAGCAAATAGAGATTACAAAAAGTGGACTATTTTATCCTACATTAACGACTTATCTCCATACTGAGCATTCAACTCTAGTTTAGCTTCATCATAGGTCTATCCATCCTGCTACTTCAATATACACAAAAAGTGATGCACCTAAATTGAATAGGAAAGATCCAATTTTCTTAATCAACCCCCATTCCATTTAAAATCCACCACAGTAGCACTAATGCTTTCAGCCTTGTCTTCACCTCCTCGGGTTTTAAAGATCATTGAGATCATTGGGTAGAGAAGCAGGATCAAGTTCAAAAGATCCTTCCGCGACACCTGCTCTTTCAGAACCAGTCATCTTAAAGGAGGGAACTCGATGGGATAATCTAAGCACTTCATTGGATGGTATCAGAAGTGAGACAACCCCGCCCTGGGTGGATTGTTGAAACAGGCTTACAAACCCTTTAATTTTTTCTAAGAACCCAACTTTTATGCCAGTATCATTGCCAAAATCAGAGAGAATCTCCACAATTTCAAATTTATACTTTCTATGATTTTTTGGGTTAGAGCTCCATCCAATATCCCAATCCTTGAAGAGGGCCCAAGTCTCCCCCTTTCTAGGATATATCTTGAAAGAACCTCTGCTGCCAAGTCTTTCAAAATGAATGAGATGAGAGAACATTAGACGATCTGAAGTTTCCTCTGTGTCTCCAAGTATAAATCTGCCAAATCCCACAGGTAAATCCTCATTTACCCAATCAATCTCACCTTGTTTCTCTGGATCAGCCTCTAGCCAAGTAATACGCATTTTAAATCCAGGTGAATAAACCTTCCTAACCAGGGCATAGAATCTAGGCATGCCATCAATTGAATCATAACACGCCCAGATTTGATCAACAGAAAAACAATTTTTGCCTTTATAGCTGTCAAAATTATTGAATTCCGGATCAGGACACTCATAGAACACTGGATCTGAAGTACAAGCCAAAGTTGAATTAGATCCAAAATCATCCATGGTACTGGATTTCTTAGCACCAGAGTCCAGTGTGACAGCTTCCTCTACATTGACCTGATGTTTTCCAGCGTCACCATTTCTATATATCAAGCTTTCTTCAGCAGGAATACCTCCTTTGAATTGCTCTTTGCTGAAAGATTCTTTTTGTTCATCTTTACCATCCATAAATTTTCTCTCGGTGGGCCTTTTTTGAGGGCTCATAAAATCATCATCATCATTAACATTTTCATTGTACGAAATATTCTGCTTTTGCCTAGATGATCTCCTACAAGAATGAACAGTATCCTGCCCAAAAGTCTGACTGGCAGCAGGAACTCCCTTGCTTTCTTCAAAGACTACCTCTTCACTGTCAGAACTACTCATCATATCGCAGATCTCACTGGATTTCCTCCCTCTTTTCCTGTTTTTGTCTCGGGAAGTTTCTGATTCCCTCGCCTTTGCCGGATAGACGTTGGACATTTCACCCCTTCTATTTACATCTTCTTTGACTTTATTATTCAAAACCCCACCAATATCAGTGATGACTCCAGTTCGTTTTATCTGTTCAGAGCCCACAGTTCCGCCAGAATTCACCTTAGATTCCAAATGGGAAGAAGTAAATTGTCCATGACTTTCTGCACCCACTTTGAAGGCAGGCACAGAAAACTGTTTTTGTTGAGAAAATGCAGCCTGGCCCCTATTGGAATCTGGGACTACACCTTGAGCACCAAAGTTACCCTGGTTGGATACTGGGGTTGCACCTGGGGAACCTAAATCACGTGCAATGAAGCAATGTGGACATTGATTAACCTTACTTACAGGCATTCCAAAATACTGGCACTTACAAATAGGACAACATGTCCACAATGCTGCTACATGGCGAAACAAATCTGGAATTTTCGATTGATGATGCTTAGTGCCATTGAACTGAGAGGTAGAGATATTTGGGTTAATGTTCTGAACATCATGTGATTTCCTAACAACAGGCTTTCGGTTGACCTGATGAAGCGGTTTCTTTCGTACAGCAGTAGTCACTGAAGCTCTATGCTTACTGTCATAAGATAGTCTTCTCTTTTCATCAGAGAGCACCATGTGTGCTTCACCAATCAGCTTAAAAGCAGCTTCTGCACCAGTAAATTTGTTTTTATCAGGATGAAGTAGTAATGCAAGTTTCCGGTACTGCTTCTTGATTGCAGCCTCATCAGCTACACTTTCAACTTGAAGAATTCCATACCAGTCCTTTTCAGACCCACATATCTTCTTTTGAGCAGAACAGTGAACATCACAGACAGCTAGGAACTGGGAAATGTTCTCAAGTTGAGGGAAAATATTTTTGGCAGCCAGTGCACTATTCCGAGCCCCATGAAAGTCATTAAGTTGAATCTTCTTCTCTGCTACTTCTCTAACCCGGATGGCATTTCCTTTCTTACATTCCATGATTAAAAGTACAAAATACAAATTAAATACTCTACTCAAATATTCACTCTGCATCAGCATAAAAAAGGATATATCAGTCAAAAGATCACTCCACCTTGGTTCCATCAAACAAAATGAATAAGCATAAGAAAATCGCATATCAGCAACATTATCCGTGTAGTGAAAATAGAGCAAAAGAAATAATTCAATTGAACATTTTAGTTACCCAAATTTTTCAGATAAGCAACTAAGGAACTCCTCCCTTCGGAATTAAAGGCCCACTTAACTGCCTCACTAATACAACCAAATGGATCAAACTATGGTGAAAGGACTGGAAACTCAACCCTAAAAACCAGTTACCTGCCAAAAGAAATGGCATATCATCAGTCAAAAGATTATATAAGTACACACATATACTTGCATATTTATAAATTTGATCAGACAAACAATAAGGAAAAAACCCTTAACCTAACACTCCCCCTCCCCAAAAAAACATGTTAGGACACAACCAGTACTGTAGCACTTGTGAACAATGTGTTTGAATTACACCAATACATGTGTTGACAAGCGATACACAAAACCCTGCAAACTAGAGCTTGAACACTGCATCCCTTCACCATTGACAAAGCGTGATTGCAAATTAAATCAGAAGAATATGTAGTACAGAAACCAACTTAGACAATTAATTCAAATAGTTTACAAGGTCCACGATTCTGAGTGTAAAGTTTTCTAAAAAACAAATACATGGAAGAAATGGTACTACTATAAACATGAATACCATAAACAAAATCTACACACCATTTTAACAGCAAACATTCTCCATTCAAAACAAAGAAAGTGGCAACACTGTAGGCCTTTACAAATAACAAACAGAACATTTAGACTCCAATTAAAATGCCCAAAATATTACTAACATATACTACTTCTGTCCCACAAAAAGAGTCCCACTTGGCTAAAATTTAATGTCCTATAAAAAAAGTACCATTTCTTTAGAATATGACAAAACTAAACAAAACACTAGACAAATTAATGGGTATACTTGATAGAAAAAATATAACTTTGTTAATTTTGTAAATGCAACTCTTTTTTGTTAAACAGGAAGTATATTTTTATATCAAAATACTCAAATATATCAATGCAATGCCCCTCATTATAGGGGTAACAAATTTATTAAATCCCAAAATTAAATATATATATATATATATATATATATATATATATATATATATATATAGTTAAGCATGGAAACTGAAATTGCGTTTTCTTTTAATTTGTGTTCGTCCTTTTACTCAGCAACCATACAAATCCTCAGAACAGATGGAGTAATAAAAGAAACCTACACACTATCAAAATTACGAAAATCCCAAATTCCCAAATAATCGAAACAAAATACAACAGATTTATGCATACCTCCTACGAGTATAAATGTATCCGCCTCGGTAGAAATAGGAAGGATCAAATTTATTGGTTTTAGAGTGGAGAACTTTTTGAGTAAAGAGAAAAAGCTTTGGAAGAGAAGCTTATTATGTTTCCCTGCAAAAAAGAGAAGATGATAAAATAATGATTACTCCCGGGGAAGAGAGGGAGTTGCTGAATTTGAACCTAATTTCAAAATTTTAGAAATTGATTTCAAAACTTACGAAAATTTTGCATCCTTTTAGTTTCCCTCTTTTTAATAAGGGGAGTATTATTTGTAAGAAAAAATTGCTCCCAAAAAACTCATATTTTTTGAGTTATGCTGTTCCTGGTCAGTTGTCACAAAATATTAGGATTTTGTTACAATCAATAACATAAAATATTATAAAATAAATACAAAAACTTGGACAACTCGTGAATGTGTCCACTTTTAATAAAAGTCTAATTTATTTGTCGCAAGTAGTATTGTTCTTTGAGTTTTTTAAGGTCTACATAAAAATTATATATAGAAATTAGATAATAGTGTATTTGAACTTTATTTATTTATATTTTTATTTATAATTGGGGTCAAAGACAATTAAATAAAATTTAAATACACTTCGTATCCAATTTTTATGTTCAATTTCTATATTTACATAAAGTTTTTGTTATTCTTTTGATAATAGTACACTAATATTTATAAAATAACAAAATAATATTGTAATCAATCAATACCTCAATACTTCTGCGCTAATATATAAAGAGTTAAAATGAGGGTAATAGTTACTTTGGTAGGTCTTTTAAGACCATAATAAATTTTCTTTCATCGTTGTTAACGCTGACATTTGTTTGCGCGTCTTAATTACCAAAACGTATCGAATTCTACACAGAAACAAAGTCACATTAAAAGTTTGACGGCTTAGATCGTCGGGGGATAGCTCCGATATGAGAATAAGTACAAGCTGAATAAGGTTCAACAATGGAGGCTTAGTGCTTTATTGCTGTAAAATAATATAAATGTGTGTACGTGATGATTAGGGTATAGGTATGTATTTATAGTGATCACACCTCCTTCCCCCGTATAGAATTAGGATTTCTCATTAGATATGATTCCTTAATGGGATTAAACAGAATCTCATTAAAGAAAGAAAGTCGGATTATATCATGTCACTTTCCTTAGGAGTTGAAAATTAAATGTAATTATAAAAATCTTTGATTCTTTAAAATATTTAACTGCCCAAACAGAATCATACGCAGGGTTAAATACCTCCACGTCGACTTTATGCCACCATATAATTCGAGCCCAAATAATTACGTCCCAACTGTCGGCGTCGGAATTTTTATTTGTCCCTTTTCGTTTCTTGTTCTTTGGTGTTCTCATATTAGGTGAGATTTGTTTGAAAAAATAAGTGAAAAGGTTCGACATGTATCATGTCGACGATGGACTGTTAAGAGTCGCCAGTTGGTTTTTTATATGGTTGTACCAACACAACCTAGAAAAGGTTTACACATTGACCCAGGGATGTAACACTACTAAACGGATCGGTGAAACCTAGATTTATTTAGGGTCCGGGGACTTGATTATGCGGAGGGAAGGTGTTAGGCACCCCCCGACATCCGTGTTACCATGGTGACCGCCACTTTTCAAGAAACTGTTATATGAATGTGTGTGGGGGGTCAATGTCTTTGTTATTTGGAAGTAGTGCGAGGCATCGTTCGCACCTATATACACAGGTTTTGAATTTGTGTAAAAAATCAGTTTTAAACAAGATATGGCAGTGATGTTTTATAAAAGAGGTTTTTCAAACCTTTGTGCTCAATAGTAATTGAGACCTTTTACACTCCCATTTTTATTGAGTGTTCGGCTGGATTGCTTTTAATGAGTTAAAGTGAAAACGTTACCTTTTCCATCCAAATTAACCGTGCGTGTATTTCAAACGCCAAAAACGCGTGAGAAAGGGCTATAAGAGTAAAAAAAAACATAGTAAATGTCTGAAATAACCCTTTCTTCTTCCTCTCTTCTCCTCTTATTCTCCCTTCAACCTTCAAACCCACCAACACTCTCAAATTCACTCATTCTAACAATACCCACTTTGATTCTCGAGCTCTCTCATAAAGCCATGGGCTTGTTTCACGATCTGATTTTAGTTTGTTTGCAGAGAACATACTAGGTTTATATAGGGTCAGAGAAGCTCGATTTCGAAACTGAAAGAGGGCGAGCGAAGCAGTGGCTTTCACAAGGTCCAACCTCTAGGGTTTGATCGGGGATCGGAGGATGGTAAAAGGAATTTTGCAGGTCCGGCAAGTTATGCTGGCGAAGTGGGTATCCAGATAAGCTACGGCCATTGTTGGATGAGGGAACTAGCGAAGGTTCTGTTCGATAATAATGTGGGGTTTGTTGTGGGTTATCGATTCTCTACTCCATTAAAACGGATTCGTCCAAGAGAGAGAGAGACAAAAGAGAAAGGTTCTATCTTCTTCTTCTTCTAAATATGTTTTATGTGTTTTAAAAAAACCCCAAATCTTGTTGGAGAAAATCTTGTTGTTTTTTAGAATTAATGGCTTACGGGGGGTTCTGAGTAGAAAATCTTGTTAGAATTTTTTAGAATCCGAGCAGAAATTTCACCCAGAAAGAACTCTTGGCCGATTTTAAAGTAGAACTTGGTGGAATGGCAGAGTTTTAGAGCTAAATTTAAGGAATGGCAGAGTTTGCCTTACATTGGGCGGTTGGGATTGTGCACGAGTTTTTGAGTTTAACTGTGGAGAAAATGGTGGAAGTGGAGAAGATTAGTCATTTTAGGAATTGGTTTGGAATTGATTTGAATATGAGGGATTTGTTCTTGGATCATCCTGGGATGTTTTATTTGTCGACTAAGGGGAAGAGACATACTGTTTTCTTAAGAGAAGCTTATGAGAGGGGATGCTTAATTGATCCAATTTTGGTATATGATGCAAGGAGGAAGCTTCTTGAGCTTGTTTCAATGCTTAATTGGTTGCTCAGTTGGTAATTTTGTTGTTACTTTGACATTCTGTTATGCTGTAAGAATTGTATTTTTGTCAAATTTGCATGTGGAGCTTACTGGAATTGGAATTTGTTTTGGTTTTGTTTGTTTATAGGAATGGTGATGTCAGCTCTGTTAAATGTCATTTGTAATTTCAAGTCTTTTTGTGATTCTGTGTGTAATTGTTGTTGATTTTGGATTTTGTGATGGTGTTTTGATAAATGAGGTTTTGATTTCGTGTTCTAATTCTCTGATAAGTTTAGGAGCTGTTCTTAAATTTTAGTTTGGGGATATACATTTTGTGAATGGTTTTCTCTGTTTTGTTGCAAATCCGGATTGTACATTTGTCATTTATATATAAGGAGGGTAATTAAGTCTTTATCCAACTTAAGTAACAGAGTTATGACATAAAGCAGTTATTCACTTTAACTCAAAAAGTCAGGATTTTAAATGTAACTTTACTGACTACAGGTGGTTAAGTGGGAAACCGCTCAAACCCCAGGTGGTTATTTGAACTTAACCCTAATTTTGAGATGCGAAGCATATGCAAAGTAGTGCCAAACTCTTCGTGGGCATGAAAACCATCTGAGGAAATCCAAACACCGTGAATAAATTTACAAGCTGCTTACAGCTGAAAATGTCCATCACGGGAACCGAATCTAGATCCAGTAGACTGAATCTGTGATCACATGATTCCTAGGCTCACAAGATGCCACAATTGATTAAAAAGCAGTAAGCAGGTATATATATAAAAGTTGTATATATATATATATACAGACATGATCAGCCATCACAAATCACCTCCATAGGGGATCAGAAATGTAAATAAAGCTGTAAAAGCAATCAACCGCCACGGAGTAGACTCAAAGGGACGTAAAAGTAAAGAAAGTCAGAAGGCGATCAACCGCCACGAAGTAAACTCCAGGCGGGATTAAATGTAAATATATATATATATATATAAAAGCGGTAAATGCACCAGATGTAAAATCCAGGCTCATCGAACACAGTTCGACAACAGTTGATATATATAAGTATATATATATATATATTAAAGCAATAAATGCTCTGGATGTAAAATTCAGGCTCATCGAACAAAGTTCGACACACAGTTCATATATATAAGTATATATATATATATACGAAAGCAAGTAAACGCTCCAGAATCGAGGCATAACTCGATAATGTTAGTCCATATATAAAAATATATGTAAGTATATGTATACAAACTGAAATGAAACCACAGACCAAAGTCCAGGCATACACACGCAACACGACTCTCAACGTAAAGAATGGTGTATGCAAAGATGAAGAGAAAGACTTTAAAGTTTGTAAGAAGGCTTACAGTGGGCTGCCAAAGAAGACTTCTATAACTTTAAATTGATGAACACTCAGCTTCCGCCGGTACAAAATAGAAGCTATATGTGAACTCACAAGTGTTTAAAATGAGAAAGCACTCAGTATAGAGTGAGTACATAACAAATTTGACAGGGTTTCCTTGCCTTTTTCTCTTATAAAACGGCCACCCCAAGCCCTCTATTTATAGAGGGGGAGCCGCAGTACTGCTATGACTAGCCGCAGATGTACTACTTGAATGCCGGGGTGCCCGCTTCATGGGTCATGTCGTCGAAATGCACGTGCACGTATGCACTGTGATGTTCGCTCGAACTTTTAGAATTACAATTCGGGCATCCGACTGAGATATGTAAGACCTATTTCGGATCGCCGTTGTCGAGAGTTGCGCAATGACATGGGATTAGAGGTTGTACGAAGTCAGGAAGATGGGACCATGCCCTCCGGTCTTCAAGCTTCAAATTCTATTCGTTGCCCTGCGTAATAGTCACTCGGGATTGGACCTCCTTAGTTCTTGTGGGATATTGTTATGTAGAAATGTATGTATGAAATGTTGAGACGACGCGATGTGACGTCAAGGTGGCAAGATGACGACTTTTGTTGGTCGATTTAGCTATTGCCAAATCGCGCGCAAGCATACGCGGTCCACAAGTAATATAAGTAAGTAAAGTGTCGAACCCACGAGGACGAAGTCTCAAAAGAAAACAAATACTAAGGTAGAGTCGTCACTGATTTTATCTAAACAAGCAATTAATAATGTTGGTTAAGCTATATGATTATAAATGAAAATAATTTGAGAAATGGTTGTGCTAAGAAGTCAAGATAGGATTACAACTCCCCTAATGCGTCACTCAATCTCCTAACTCTCCATATTACAAACAAATCAAGGAATGGCCAACTGAAAGAAGTAATTACGCAAAAGCTTCTGTCGAAGGTCAAATGCACATCCTTAACCGGCTAAAACACAATATGTCTATTAGTGACAATAACTCGGTCAAGGTCATTAAGCTAAGTCTCAAGATCACACAAGGCACATAGAGATATGTCTATCCCAAGAGCATATTATCCACACATTCCATAGGCATGGTTATAACAGGTGTTGTTGTATTTAAAAGCTAGATAATAACATTCATTTGTCAATGTCCATTATTATCAATACCAAAAACTCTGTCAAGCAATCAGTCGTTAAATGCTAAATACAACAACCCATTCTAAAATGATTCATTATATATAATAGGAGAAAAAGTTGATCAAGCTAAACAAAAGGTTACATTGCAATCCTAAAAATGGAGTTAGTTAACTATGGTACTAACACCCATTTTTAATACACTACACATTATTAGATAAGTTCAAGGAATAGGAGATTTGGAATAAGAAAACCCCTGTATGAAGAAGTGTTCTTCCGCCAAATCCACTCTTCACAAGCACGCTATGAATGTTGGTGCAATAATTCACGTTCCCATTACAAGCTTCTTTATCTTTTAGAAAGATAAAAGACAGAAAAGAAAAACTAATTAAAGCTGTAATAAATTCGTCTGATATCTATCTGGTCTTCGATCCCTCTTGCAGGCGGCTTCACTTTCTATTTATATGTTACTCCCTTTTTCTAGGTCATTAAAAGCTCATTATTGTTTGGAGCATTCGAACACGCGCCGGGGCGTATGAGCACTTGGCCGGGCGTATGAGAGTCGGCAATTAAGGGCGCGAGCCTGATGCTGTGCTTGGTGCGGGGGAGCGAAATATATTTCAAACACAGCGTCGAATTGCAGTAACTTGGTCTCGCATTGGCGGTGGGGCGCCGTGAATGGCGCCGGGGCGCGAGCCTGACACTTCTCATGGCGCCGTGGCGCGAGGTGTAGATTAAGCACGATCTTTGAGTCGCGATAGCTTGGATAGGCGTTGGTATTTGGGCGTGGCTCTCACAGTCTTCTTGGCGCCAATACTTGAAAAATAACCAATAAAGGTAGCCAATCTATAAAGCATACCTGTAGAAACTTGAATTTATATGCACTAATAAAAATATAGAAAAGCTACATAAAATATTGAAACAGGCAACAATCTAATAATAAAAAGGGACTAATTCGCGGGTATAAATCCCACTCATCAACTTTGCCCCTCACCGGGGTTATCTCCGGTTTAGGTTGATAAAGCAGACGTTGCTGAGGGTTATCTCTGAGATTGGACTGCTACAAGTGTTGAAGGTCTTCAGTGTCATCTCTGAGGTGTACCTGTCTTCCCAGTGTTATCTTCGGATCTTGTACTAAGTGCCTCGGTGTGAGTGTCGAGGTTGAAGATGATTGCATGCATTTGAAACAAGCATTTTCGGGGTTATCTCTGGAACTGCAACTGCATTCCTTGGGGTTATCTCCAAGGATGATAACTGCTACTCCCAGTGTTGGGACTGAGACTGAATATCTCGGGGTTATCTCCGAGATGAATCGGCCTTCTCTAGTGGAATTTCTGATATTTAAACTGCATGCCTCGGGGTTATCTTCGAGGTTGGAACTGATACTCTCGGTGTATGTTCCGGGGTTGAGACTGAACTTCCGGTAGTATTCTGACTAGATATGAGCTGTCTTCAGGGTTGTCTCTGAAAGACAAATTTGCCCTCCTGCAATGTCAGTGACATGTATTCAAAAAATTTTGAGTGTCTACAGATGCCCCTCTTTATCATATTCATGCAATGCAATGGCGTGGATAGGATAAAGAATCCTAGACACTTGAAATGCAACAAGATAAACATGATGCTATATGCAGCAACATGATGCAAATGCATGATGCATGTGGATTGTTGGATTGCTCTCCGACATGTTGGAATGATTGTCGGCTCCCTGTTGCTTTGGCCTGGGATTGGCAACGATGCCTTTACCGACAAGATTGGACATGTGATCTAAATCTTTTAGGATGTTGACGTTGGGGCTATCACCAAAGTCCTTAATCCTTGATACAGACTTTACTCCGAAGATGTGCCTCTCGTGTACAAGAGATCTGTGGGGATAAAGCTTTGTCTGTTTGGGGATGTGCATAACATATTCCATCATCGATCCTCCCCGATAATTTTGATCCTTCCTGGTTTGTATCTCCAGGATATCTCAATGTTCTGTTGGATTTACTGCCAACAGTATGTGTTGTCAGGGTTGCCTGACCTTCGCTGACATGTGAATCAACGGATAAACACCCCTGTAGGACAGACTGTCAAGGCTGCTTGACCTTCGCTGACGTGTGAATCAATGGAAAATACTTTTGTTGGGAAAACAGTCAAGGCTGCTTGACTTTCGCTGACGTGTGAATCAACGGAAAATATCTCTGTTGGGCAAACTGTCAAGGCTGCTTGACCTTTGCTCATGTGTGAATCAACAAAAAATACGCGTTGTAACCCCCGCCGGGGATCTGTTTGATCCTCGTTGACATGTGCATCAATGGAAAATATGCATTGTAACCCCCGTCGAGGATCTGTTTGATCCTTGTTGACGTGTGCATCAACAGAAAATACGCATTGTAACCCCCGCGGGGGATTTGTTTAATCCTCGTTGACGTGTGCATCAACAGCTGAAATCAGCGGATGGCTTCCGATGCTTCATAGAATTTACTTGCCAACAGTTACACTGATATCAAGGCTGCTTGACCTTCGTTGATATGTGTATTAGCGGATGATAATGCGTTGTAACCCCCGCCGGGGATATGTACTTCGACATATAAAAACACGTGATGCCCCCACCGGGGATTCTTGAGAGGATTAGGGTTACGACCTTGAATTGATGACATTGGACCTACGTCAGGTATTACCGAGTGTGACTTGTAATAGCTGATATCATTGGTATAGTGTACCCTGTACTCGGGTAAATACCAATGAGTGATGTGTGACCCCGGCTCGGATCACCGAGAAAACCAAGATCAGAAGCCATTCGCTTTAATCGCGTAGAAGCGTTTTATTCCTAATTTGGCTTCTTCAGCTTATGAGAACTCTGTTGCAACTCGAACTGGACCGAGACGGAGGGGTGGGACCCATGTAAGGGTGCCACAGGTACACCTGCAACAGCCGCAGATGGACCTGCGGCTAGCCGTGGCTATTAAATGCCTGCAGGTTGCTTTCATAAGTCATTTTCAAGTTGCACCATGAAGGAAATTCGAGAGCTCTTCTTCAGATCTACTGAGTTCAGGCAACTTCTTGCAAATTTTGTCACCGTACAAGTGTTCTACACTTTCCTGGTAACGTATGCATGTCTTCTTTTCCAATTTTTATCCGTTGGAAAATGACTTATCACATAAAGTGCATCTAAACACGTAGTAGTGAATATGCATGCTCAAATGACTTAATAAAAAATATTCAACATAGTAAATGTTAGTATTAAACCATGCTAAAAATAGTGATGTAAAAAAATTTGACTTGTGAAATAGTCAAATTGACACCTTTTCTGTTATTTCTTATCCTATTTGAGGACAAATGAGTAAAAGGTAAAAATGTAAAGTAATCATGGTAATTAAACTACCCTTATGGATTGATGACTTTGACTTTTAATGCATATAGTATGTATATGACTATGGGCAGGTGTGTTACTAAATGACCACCTAGTCATGCCTATGTGCATGTGGATAGTCCTATTTACAGAGGGGACTATGGCAAAAAATTTCCAAAATGTAGACATTGAATAGTCATGCATTTTTAACTCTACCGTAGATGTATGTTAAAGTAACGCATGCATGCATGTAATCATAAAAATGCATTTTGAAAAGAAAGCTCCAGGTTAAAATTACCACACCCTTTCTGGGGTGATTTGGAGACTTTTGTCCAGATATTTATGGATCCGGATCAGCCGAGTAGTTCCCACAGAACCACTTCTGGTGTACGGAGGAGGGCTTCTAAAGTGCCTCGACCTCGTTCTGTCATACAGCCTCATTGTTTAGCAGAGGCGGTGATACGTCCAGTTCAGGTTGATGTGCCGGACGTCGAGGACGAGGATGAGGATGTTCTAGTTGCGGATTCTGCTCCTATTGCACATGTTCCCCATAGGGACCTCCCGAGTATTCAGGTGGTGAACCCAGAGCTTCTGGGTGATTTGAGTCTACACCCCTCAATGTACAATTGCACGCCAACGAGGTATCAAGTAAGATCTTAATCTTCCTTCTTTCCTATTGATAAGGAGTAAAGGATTTTGATGTTGATCTGCATTTCATGTAGATTCCCGGCTTTACACAACCTCGAGGGAACTGGTTCAACATTCAATCCATGTACCAGGCTCTGCATCTTGACTATAGAGCGATTGTGCATGACTGGGGGTTTGGGGAGTTCTTTTCCATCCTTCCCCGTCGCTATCCTTGGGGTTAGCTCAGGGCATTGTCTGAGCGCTGGTTTCACCAGACTCAGTCACTCCATTTGTTGGACTGTGAGGTGATGAAGACGCCGATGGATCGGCGATTTATCACAGGTATGGAGTTTGGAGGGGCACTAATGCCTTGCACGGCAGATATCACCCCTACTACTATCAGATCCTTGTTAGGAGTTCCAGCGGAGGCGCTCAAGGGTAGGACCGTCCGTACGGTCCTTTGAGCGTGGATGCTATGAGTGGGCTGTTGAGCGAGCCTATACCAGCTAATGTCAGAGTCAGGGATCTCATTCTTCGGCGGTTGTTCCTGATGATCATTAGAGGCTACTTCATAGAAAATAACTCTGATACGGTGTCATTCACTTTGATTAGCGCCACACGACATGTGGACCGTATAGGAGAGTATGACTGGGGTTCCTACACCTTCGCCTATTTCCTCAAGGGCATGCATATGCGTTCGCAGGGCTTGACCGAGGCTTGGTTAGGATTCTACCCATTTCTGCTAGTGAGTATTTCTCTTGTAATTTCTCATGTGTAGGTTAAGAGTGTTTACTAACAGCAGATGTTTGTCTTTATGTTGGCAGTTTTGGGCCTGTGAGAGTCTTCCATATTTGCGTCCTGTGAGTGTGTTAGGTTTAGATACCTATCCACGAAGACGGCGATGGCATCATTCTATACTGGCGGAGGTCCTTGTAGCTAAGGGTTTTACTCATTGCTGCCTACAACTGGAGTTGTTGACAGCTGACGTCATCACATGGATTCCCTATTCTGGGGAGCACTTGGCCATGAGATTTGAGGATGGGTACCCGACTAGCATCGAGCATGTGATATCCACCCGTAGGGTTCCTCTCTTCACTGATGGAGGATGGGAGCTCTATTTGAGATAGTGTGCTATTAGGAGCACCACAAGAGAGATCCGTATACCGATCTTGTCTCTTGCCATGCGTTATTGGCCTGTGTCACACTCACCCGTCACTGACATCCCATTGTTGGGTGTTGACGATTTTTCACTGTTAGAGGGTCCTTGCACTCAGGAGATGTTCCAGCATTGGTGGTCCCCTTGTACTATTGAAGCCCAGACCCGCGCCACTCAGTTCATGGGGGATATGGTTCCAGGATCCGTGATGATAATGGATTGGCTAGCCTGTGTCCGAGATCTGACTCATTTGACACAGACGATTGATGATTTGACCCAAATGACCGAGGGCACATTTCTTTATCTGGCATTTGGGCAGAGATCTTATAGAGGCAGATTCGTTTGATCCTTCCAGCTCAGGTGCTGTCCCCTCAGATGACCCATTTGGCTTTGTCGGTGCATATCCTCATTTATATAGGCCTGACATCCCTGTTGATACAGATCCAGTGACTCAGGAGGAGTTACATCAGGTGGACATGATTGATGATGTAGATATTGACACCATTGTCTTCTTCTGATGTGTATTCTCGTTATCTCTTTTGATAGGCCTCTGTTAGATATTGGGTTGCGGTGTCCCATTCTCGCTATATCCTTTGATAGGCCTCTGTTAGTAGTAGGGCGTCTGTGCAAGGCATACTTGGGTATATTTAGTTGTACAGAGATGATGTATTAGATGATGATATACTTAGGAATGTATGTACAGTTTTTCATTCCCTATATCATATTGCCATCTATTATCTGTAATGCATGTATCATGTTATGCATATGTATGTATAACCAAAGATATTCACCATTGACCCCTGGATGGTCTTATGATACACATATGTCTTCGTCGACAGTCAGCCGCATAGAGCATACCCCACCATTATTGGTGGCATCACATCTTAGATCGTGGTATGATAGTATGTCACCATCAGACAGGGTGACTGTAGATCAGTCGTTGCAGCATACTATGACCCTCTTGATATTTCAGGTTCCCGCATGATTTGTGGAGGGCATGCTGGATCACAGGGTACCGGAGAGGCAAGTTTTTCGGTGTGGGACCCAGGAGTTGACTCCAACTTTGGAGGAGTACGCACGTTTGACGATGCTACCACTTGACAGACCTTGCGTGTATATGGCTATTGGGGACATGAGTCGACAGTTCATGACCCTCACCGGTCTGAGGGGTAGGGTTGTGCATGATGAGATCACATCCGGCCACGTGATATCCCAACATTTTCTGATTGATAGATTTGGCTCTGAGGACAGCTATGCTCGTCATTCTGGGGATTTCACCATGCTAGAGGACCAATGGCATTTGGCCAGAGTGGACACATTCTTGATGTGCATAATGGCGTACGTGTAAATGCCATGATATATGGATGAGCTGGACATCGGTGTTATCATGGTAGTGAGAGCTCTCAGGGAGGGTCTTACCATTATTTCGATGATTGTGGCGGAGACGCTGAGGTCGACCATGTTTTGCAACACTTACCCTGCAGGGGTATTCACAGGCAGTTCGGTCATGTTGTACGTGTGGTTTATGCCACACTTGAGACAGATTGGGACCTTCCGCCGACACGGGTATTGCTTTTCCCATGATATAGACATGTCCTACTCCTTTCAGCCATTGGAGTGCGTAGATGCTATGTCTTGGTCGGTATTTTTGACGAAGATTAGAGATCCATTTGGCATTCTGCTGTGCACAGGGCTCAGCTCACCCTACAACTTTATTACTCACGCTCCGGGCATAGATTATCTCTCTCTGGTTGGTTTGAGGGGCATGACTACCTACCACCCACTGGCCGTGATGTCATAGTTTGACCAGTTCCAGGATGTCCATCCTTTTGAGGGGGTGCTAGGTCAGCGTTTTACTTCTCGCCATCTATCAGCAGAGGATCGATCTTGGGTGTATGCATGTTGAAATCAACGTGAGATAACTACTTTTTTTGTTAGCCATCCGGGCTATTCGCCATAGTATTCTGTGTGGATGGAGACAGAGACCTCCTCGGCCGCGGCAGTATCCACAGTGCCGAGTAGTGATTCAGACGATGGAGAGCACATGGAGGACATTGATTCCCACATCGAGGAGGAGCTATCTACTGGGTTGCCAACATCTCCTTTAGATTCTCCCAGTACTAGCACTGTTGTGATCCAGTATTCAGCACAGTACTTTGAGCAGATCATCTGATGACCTTCAAGAGAGATCAGGCTAGAGCCTTGATGTTAATAGCCCTTGATGGGAGAGACGCATCTCTGTCATAGAGAGATGAGGCATTAGTTCATAGAGATGCCGCTGTTGTTGAGCGGGATGAGGCAATATCAGCCATAGATGCTGTGGTAGTCGAGAGGGATAGCGCCATATCTGCCTAGGACGTAGCCGTTATAGATAGTACTACAGTGAGGTCTCTTACCACTAGCATGATTGCAAAGATAAGCACGTACATTGATGAGCATAGAGTCACCATGCAGATGGCTGTAGATCTATTGGCTCGCGTGGATACCCTTGTACAGGAGACCATAACTTTACCTCCTTCTTCTGAGAGAGGTGCCATGTTTGGCTTGATAGCTCGCATATACACTGATTTGTAGAAAAGCTTGTATTTTCCTGAACAGACTAGCTTAGCCATTTTGCCATGTACAGTTTACATTGTGTATATCAAACATCATTATATATATAGCAGGGAAATGTATTTTTGATCACTTCCGTTTTAGATATGTCTGGATACTTGCTTGATATTTTGCCTGCTTCTTCAAGGCTTGTGATCTTGATGTATTCTAAATTCCTACTTGATGGATGGACATCGAGTTGTCTCTGGACAGTTCAGAATGGATCATTGATCTGTGTGTATCCCTACCATCTTTGGTGTCTTGGGACTGGTTTCTGTATGGAAAGGTGGAGATGATAGTGGCTTTCCTCTCTGAGATTGGCCGCACCACAGATGGTCGCCAGTACTCCTATTTAGGAGGAGCCTAGTTAATTCCATCTCTTATGGATTGGTGTTGCTTTTCACGGTACAACCGCAACTTAAATGGTCGGCGAATCTCCTATTTAGGAGGAGTTCAGGTAATTCCATCCCTTTGGTCTGAAGCCGATGAAATGTAATGGATTGAAGTTTGATCCCAATACCAGGTGACAAGTGTTTGTGTTTTGGTAGGGGGTGAGACCGAACCATAAATGGCTGCCTACGTACTCCTATTGACGAGGAGATCAGGTCTGCGTAGTTCGAACTTGGTGTAAGAGGTTCAACCTTGTATGTGGCAATGTTTTTGGTGTTTTTGTTTTTATAAGGAGAATGGTGTAGAAATGTTTTTGTTGTTTTTGTTTTATTAAGACCGGACCATATAAAATGGTTTCCTACGTACTCCTATTGAAGAGGATATCATGTCGACGTAGTTCGCCCTTCAGGACGATTTGTAGCCGAAAAACTTGATCCCGTGTGCAGCTCAGACTGCGGGGAAAAAGAAAGTTTGATCCTAAGTTCAGGACAAACTGCAGGTGTGAAAAAGTTTTATCCCATGTGTGGGGACAAACTGCAAGTGTGAAAGGTTCAATTCCTAGTGGGATAACCGAAGTTGTATGAACGGAATGAAGCTAGGCTGCTGGCTTGAAGAGTATATTTCCCTGAGGGGTAAAGTGTGGAAAAGAGCTGTATATAGTGAAGGGTTAAAGAACCAAAATGACTGGTGATCTAATGATCCAACACCAGGATGTTTGCTTGAAGGTAACTTCAGACATAGTACCGTTTCACGGTGTCTGAGTTGATGAGTTGCGGAAATTCATCGCCGTCCATTTCCTGCAATCTGAAAGCGCCTCCTGTCAATACCTCCTTGACAATAAATGGGCCTTCCTAGTTAGGAGCGAATTTTCCTTTGGAATGATCTTGGTTGTCAATGATCTTCTTTAAAACCAAGTCATGTTGCTTAAACTGCCGTAGCCGGACTTTTCTGTTGTAGTATCGAGCGATCCTTTGTTGGTATAACTTACTATGGAAGATAGCCGCATTTCATCTTTCGTCTATTAGAGACAATTGGTGATACCTGTCTTGTACCCATTGGTCTTCATCTAGCTGAGCGTCTATCAACACTCTGAGGGATTCCATTTCAACTTCTATGGGGAGCACTGCTTCCATCCCATAGGTTAATGCATAGGGGGTTGCCCTAGTGGACGTGCACATTGATGTTCTGTAGGCTAACAGAGTAAGAGGCAATAAGTCTAGCCATTCTTTGTGGTTGGCAGACATCTTTTGCATGATCTTCTTGATGTTTTTATTAGCCTCTTCAATAGCACCATTCATCTTTGGACGGTAGATGATGGAGTTAAGATGTTTGATGTGGAATTTACTGCATAACTCCTCCATCATTTTGTTGTTGAGGTTCTTAGCATTGTTTGATACAATTACCTCTGGTTGTCCATATCGACAAATGACATTGTTTCTGATGAAAGCAATGATGACTTCTTTGGTAACCTTGGGGAAGGAGGCTGCTTCTACCCATTTGGTGAAGTAGTCGATCATGGTGAATATAAAGCGATGCCCATTACTGGCTTTGGGTTCGATAGGCCCAATCACGCCCATTCCCCACATTGAGAAGGGCCAAGGCGAACTCATATTGTGGAGCTCCCTCGGATGGGCGTGGATGGCATTTCCATGAATTTGGCATTGATAGCACCTTTTGACGTGATCATCACAGTCAGCTTTGAGGGTAAGCCAGTAATGTCTTGTTCTGAGGATCTTCTTAATAAGTAGGGGGCCACTCATGTGTGGGCCACATACTCCACCATGGACCTCATCCATGAGTCTCTGAGCTTGGTCCTGGTCCAGACATCCGAGGAGACCTAGTTCTGTATCTCTTTTGTAGAGTGCATCTCCGCTCAGGTAGAATTTCATAGTAAGTCGATGGATCCACCTTTTCTCAGTCGGGCTCGCCTCAGCAGGTGTAGATCTATCTCGTAGGTACTCCTTGATATGCTGATACTAAGGATGCTGGATGGGAGGTAGCTCATATGATACTTCTCCAACATAGTTCCCATAGGCTGGTGCCTTGTGCAGGGCAAATGTGATGCTTGGCATGTGTTCCTTGTTCGTCAGGTGAATCAAGGAGGCCAAAGTTGCTAACGCGTCTGCAAAGTCATTCCTACTACGAGGAATGTGTAGAAAGGAGATCTCTTCGAACTCCAAAGCCATCTGTAAAACTTGTCGATGGTAAGGCAGCAAATGTAGCTCTTTGGTTTGATAGATTCCCGTGGATTGTTTGATTACCAACTCTGAATCCCCAAAGACAGTTAACCGCATGATGCCCATTGAACGGGAAAGTTTTAGCCCCATGAGACAACCTTCATACTCAGCTGTGTTGTTGGTGCTAACAAACTACAATTTGACAAATGACGGATATCGCTCCCCGTCTGGGATACTAGAAGCGCTTCCGACTCAGAACCTTCCATATTAACAGCTCCATCGAAATACATTTTCTATGTATGGCATGTATCGTACTAATGGTGTTGCTGAATTGCCATTACCCCTTCATCGGGGAAGTAGGTTTCTAAGGGTTTCAAGTCCCCTGAAGGTGTGGCGGCCAGTTGATGCGCGATGCCTTGACCTTTGATAGACTTTTGAGTCACGTAGACGGATGTCAAATTGTTGTAGGATCAACTATCATCTGGACAGCCTGTAATTTAACATGGGTTTATTAAACACGTACTTGAGAGGATCCACGCGAGATATGAGATGGGTTGTGTGACCATGGAGGTAATGCTGTAACCTCATGGAAGCCCATGCTAAAGCACAACAAGTCTTCTTAATCAGAGTGTACTTGTGTTCACTGCTGCTGAATCTTTTGCTGAGGTAATAGATAACTCATTCTTGGCCTCTATCGTCTTTCTTTCCCAGACATACAACCCATGGAATTATCACTTATGGATAGGTACATGAACAGGGGAACATCATCCATGGGTGGTACCAAAACGGGAGCTTTGACTAGCTGCTCTTTGATTGTAAGGAAGGCTTTCTGACACTCATCGTTTCATTTCATGGAGGAGTTCTTCCTTAATAGTTTGAAGATGGGCTCACAGGTTATTGTGAGTTGAGAAATAAACCTGCTAATGAAGTTGATTCTTCCCAAAAATCCCCGTATTTCTCTCTGTATGAGGAATGGGCATTTCCGTGATAGCGTGGATTTTGGTGGGATCCAGCTCAATCCCTTTGTGGCTGACTAGGAATGTCAGGAATAAGCATGTGAATGCTATTCCTATTTATATATGATTTGATTATGATATATATATATATATATATATATATATATATATACATGAATGAATAATATGCAAGTATGCTTGCATTAAGAAAAGTTGTAAAGTCCCTTGATATAGGTTGATCCTACATAAGAAAGACAACTTTGTAAAGTCCTTAAAAAGAAAAGATGTACAAGGACTATAAAGATAGAAAGATCAAGCTTGTTAGGTTGATCTTATGATGTAATAGATAGGCTAGTCTGATCGTCGAAAGCACCGCACCAAAAGTCAAGTCGGCCAGTGAGTCAAGGTTAACTCGAGAGCTATCGAGGTAGAATAGGAGTATGCAAGATAGTAGATCTCGGAGTTCGTAGACTGCCAGGGGAAACGAAGAAGGATCGTAGTGTATCGAGTAGAGCTTCCTCGGGATCGTAGAAAAGGCCGAGGAAGTCATGTTCGTAATCGTGAGAGAGACAACCGCCACGAGCCGACTCGGTCATCCGCCGAAGCCAAGACAGAACGTAGACTACACTCGAGTCGTAGAGTTCATCGATGCCAAAGCCAAGTCAAGGATTGTAGATCACACTCACGAGTTCAGTAGAGTCTATTGATTACATGCAGAGATCGAGTCAAGCAAGATCGATGAAGACAACAAGCACAAGGTAGAAATCGTAGTGTCAAGATCGATCTCGGGATCGAGTGTCTCAGACAAGACGAAAGTCAATCGTAGAGTGTGTAACTACGATCTAAGAAGAAGTGCTCACAATACCAAGGATGAATCGTAGAGCATATACGGTTCTCAACAAATGAGCACTCCCAGAATATCCAAAGGAACGAAGCCTCTGGTTCAAGCTGCAAGCTACATCCAAGGAAACCAGAGAGCACTCAACGAATGACATGCAGGCTAACAGAAGATCTCAGCACCAACCCAATCAACATCAAGATTAAGGTGTAAGGCCATTCGTGATGAAGTCTTCCACAAGGAGATCCAAAGAAGACTTCAGAAGCTGACTAAGGAAAGTCAGCTTATGCAGTAGCTATCAAGTGAACAGAAGACAACGATCTTGGAAGCAACTAAGATCGTAGTGTTTGCCAAACAGAGAAGGAACTGATGGAAGGTGAACCGAGATACTGGTCAGCTTCTGAAGAGCAAGGCTAAAGTGATTAAGTGCAGGGTCAGTTCATTGATGATAAGTGAGCGGAAGATCACAAGGAGAAAGCAAGCTGGACGTGCCACAAATCTGAAGTGTCTTGATATTCAGAAGGGGACCAGAGCAAGGAATTAGGACATCAGTATCTAAGAACAGTCGAAGCAAACATAAGTATTGAAGCACTACACAATACAAGGAAGAGGTGTTCTACATTGAAGATCCAATCAACACTCTTCAAGATCGTAGTGTTAAATCTACCAGTCAATGAGAAACACTCAACAAGACACTACGATGAAGTCCTTGAAGACGTGCATCAGAATCGTAGAGTCGGAATAACTGAAGACTGAAGCATTGACAAAGGTTCAATCTAAAGGGTAATATTCGGACAAGTGCTTATTGAGAGCATCGATGCAATAGGACAACTTCTGATCGAGAAATCAGAAAGAGGTAATAAAGTCTTCGACCTGCCCAAGACATTAAAGTGATACATCTGACAAGGTAGGTGAAACAGTAGATTACAGCGTCAGAAAAAGTATGATAAGTCACATCAAGCAGTCTACCTCAAGCAACTCGAAATCTGTGAAGAGATTTGAATAGCCTTCAACGGCTACTTTCCAACGGAAGGATTGGGAAGGAGTTTAAATGAGGAAGAGCTTTAAAGATCAAAGGTTGCTGGAGTTGCCGAGTTTGGAGAGAAGGTGGACTGATCTAAACCATGTGAAACAGTGAGTCGGAAGGCTCACTCTTCGATCCAACAAGAACACTCAGAAGTCAGATAAAGAAAGAAGTAGAAGTGTGAGTTCTACTATGTAGAAGTGAGAGTTCTACTACATGAAGAGTGTTCAGAACTGCCGAGAGAAAGAAGAGCATCATGACATCTTGATGTCCATCATGGGAAGACTCTAAGTACAATAGAGAAGAGCCTACAGTCATCTTAGCAAGTCAATCATGAGAAGGCATCAAGTAGCAGAAGGGAGATCACAAAAGCTATCTTGGTGTCAAGCATGAGAAAGCTTCTAAATACCTAATAGAAGAGCCTACAGTCAGCTTGGAAGCCTCTCATGTGCAGACATCAAGTACCAAGGAGAATGATCTTCAAGGCAGTTCAACAAGGGGTCATCCGAAGTGGTTGAGTAACCAAAGAAGCTAAGCATCATGCAACACTCAGCTGCACTTCAAGGATGATCAAGCCAAGCTGCTAAGTATAGAAGATGTTCAGAGCATGAAGACATCTTAGCAGCTCAGCACCGACTCCAACAACAAAAAACAAACAACTCAACAAAGCTGGGGATTCGAGGGTCCTTGTCTAGAGGGACTAAATGAAGCAGGCTGTAAGGGTCCTTGTGGGAGGGACTAAACGAAGTTCCAAGGTCAGGCTGCGGCCTTGAAGAGTTCTTAGTGAATCAAGTCCCAGTCCGGGCCTCAAGGAATCTTAGTGATCCAGGGTGTTGCACTTCCTTAGTGAAAATCCTGCTAGTTGAAAGCAGAATAGTGGATTAGGAGCTTGAGTATCTGAACCACTTAAAACCCCTTGTGTCTTTTTACATTATGTCATTTACATTATGTACTATAATCATATAATCGCTATGTATGTTTTAACCGCTTACAACTAAACTTACTCTACTTAACAATGTATGTATGATTATGAATATATCAATGAAGGGATCTTTTACTTATTCATTTGCTTGAAAAGATTCTTATGTTGTTATATGTTAATTATGAACAATATAAATATAAATCAGAAAAGTATTTGAAATAAAAAGGATCTATTCAACCCCCCCTTCTAGATCTATTGTGCCCTCTGGGAACTAACAATTGGTATCAAAGTAGGTTCTCATGCTATATTCAAAAGCTAATCGCTTTGAGTCTGATCCCAGGCACTAACATTGTTCTAAACTTAGTTTAGTAGTAAGTAACTTGTTGGAAATATTGTGTATAGGTTAAATGTGTATATACACCTGAAGCTGCTCAGATTGGTCCATGGTCTCTATTGGTACATCAACAAGACCAATCCTAGCCTGCAGTAAATCTTGTAGTCCTAAGACCAGACGAGAGAACTCAAGAGACATCAATGACAAAGAGTCGATGACCCACCAGTCTGAAAGATGAAGAAGCCATACATGCTAAGAAATGCTTATCGAGAGAAGAAAGAAGATCTTCTAAAACTTATGTATGGCCAACCAACAGCTGGGTTCAAACTCTGTCAGCTAAAGGATGTCAAAGATCTTAATGCTGAGATTCTCTTGGCCTATATCTTCAAGACCACTACTGATTGATTAAAGGCCAGCAAGAGAAATGAGCTGTCAGGAGCAAAAGTAAAGCTATGCACATCAATACCTAAACTCAGTATATCCATGATAAATGACTATTTAGTAACTGACAATAAAAAGGTACGGTTCCTCACTATTATAAATGCATACATCATAATTGCATCTCCTTATGAACTATAACAGGATTCTGTCAAGAAGTCATAATCTACCTAAAAAGGTGAAGAGAGAAAGTAACCTGAGGATGGAAACTCAAATGACTATAAACTTTCTCTCCATCCAAGTTTTAGGTTGAAGATGACATCTTGAAGGAAATCTGAAATAGGTCATAAGATCATCACTGGCCTAATAAACTTAATATGAAGTAATTGTTGCTGGTGGGTTATTATGTATGTACAAGCCTATGTTCTAAGTATTTGACAACTCACAGAGTATGATCAGTTCTACAAAAGGATCTGACTGATCTGTAGAAACTGATCACCTCCATGGATCAACTAGATACTCATAAATCGTAGAGTTGATTCCTACTCTGAACACTTAAACACCGTGAATGTAATCCAAGTAAATGATGAAACCATCATAGATAGAGATTGTGTTATTAAATGCCATATCCTACACTCACTCACCATCATGCATCTCAAAATGTATTATCTTAAGATAGTTGCATGCATGAATATGTCTGTTGGTGATAAATATGATGATTGCCCAAATAAGAGGAACATGGGTTTAGAAAACTAACCTAGTAGGACCCATTTAATTATGGGTACCAAAATAAAAATATATTTAAACTGCGCAGTACTTGGTCGGGCTTCGACCACACTAAGGAATGATGAAGCAGAAGACTTCAGTCAAGAAGACTCAACCAGCAGAAGGCTAAGGACAATTTAGAGATGTTTCTGATAGAGTTCCTATCTGTCCAAGGCTGTCCTTGAAAACCCTCTGAGCTAACCAGAATGGAGCTCACATGGCTGCTAATCTGTATATGCAAGCAAGCCATTCAGCCAAAGAAGGAAAGGGTCTTATGTGCTCAAAAGCTAGCAAAGAGTGCTACATAAGAAGAATCCTCATGAAAGCTCACATCAAAGGATCATCGAGCATCAGAAAAGAGGAGTTCATTAAGAAGCAGAACTTCTCAAACTCAAGACTGTCAAAGAAGACTACGTTCGTAGTGCTGTCAAATGATCGTACAGTGACCTATCATGAAAATACTCATCTCTACGATACACGGAGATCTAAGTAATGATGGAGATTCCAGCTAGAGAGAAATATGCAAGGCTGCCTTCAAATGAATTTGAAGAAGAGGGAATCACATCTATCTGGGAAGACAGCATAAATAATGGGGGAGCAGTGATCTGTTAAGGAACAACAACACTGAGATATACTATGAAAAGTTGTACCAGCTACAGAGTCCCAAAACTTTGTGGCTGATGAACCAAATGAAAATCCATAACAAGTAGGAACGCCTCAAAACGCATTTCATCGATATCCCTTCACCACCCAACCCATAATCGTGAAGTGCCTACGATCAAACATACGATTGTAGTGTAAGAAAGCAGGAGGACACCACGATTTCAAAGAATGCGCTTGTCTAAAGTCGGTAGAAGACCTCCCACCGTAAGAGGTCGAATGAGATGTCATTACAAATCACTGCTATAGTATTCCATCTGGAAAGCGCCTTAGGGACAAACCTGACCATTAGCTCACTCTAAGAGGTTGGCCCTTCCTGAGCTACCTTAACCCAGAAGGAATGCTTGATCAAGTTCATCTCAAGTACCAAGTCAGTCAACAATCGAAGAGTCGAGGTTGAAGAGAACTAAACGATCGTAGTGCTACCTCAACGATCGTAGTGCTACCTCAACTGTCGTAGTACGACCTCAATGATCGTAGAATACAACTCAACGATCGTAATCTTACCAAAGGGTACCCCAGTTCACAAGGAGCTTGGAAAATGAGACATTTGCTAAACCATTCAAGATTGAGGAGATAAGTTCGAATACATCAGTGATTGAGCTATGCTGCATCAAAGTAAGGATAAAAGACAAAGTCATCCACTGCAGCATCTCTCAGAAGTTGATCATTGAGTCAACAAAGGAAATCGTAGAGTCTATAGCTGCCTCATCATGCTACTCTACGAATCAAAAGGTCAACGGTCAAAGCCACGTCAATTAAACGTCTACTCTTCTAAAAGGAAAATATCTAACTGAAAAGTTATGGGGGAGTTACAGCTCATTACTGGGCAACGTGCAGCCAATGAATGGCTCACACAACACTGAGTATGCAGAGTTAGAAGGAACTGCCTTAAAGACAATTTCAAATCTGCAGACAGTTACCAAAAGATATAGAACCTTTCTCCCTCCCATTTTCAAACCCTAGAATCCTCTCAAGAGCCAAAATCAGTTAACCCTCCAGAGTCTTACCAAATCACAGTCAGCCATCTCGCATAAACCTCTCTAAATCAAACACCCACAGTCTTCGAACTATTCATATGGAGAACTGGCAAGTTATCACCGACATTCAGCTCTGAACCAAATCATTTGAGAAATCTGAGAAGAGGTTCAGGGACATTCTTGAACTCGTAAAGAAAGTTGGGTTCTCAGAATGCCTTGAGGCAAGTACTCGTGTGTACATTGACCTGGTTAAAGAGTTCTACTCAAACGTCTCCATAAAGTCTAGAACCCTGTCTACCAAGGTTAAAGGTCAAACTTTGAAGCTGAAATCTTCTGACCTCAATCAATGCCTAGGTTTTCCTAACCAAGGGTTGAAGAACCTTGAAGATGTCAACACTGAACAAGCAAAGGAGTTGATGGGGTACCAAAGAAACCCTAGTTTTAAAAGATGAAGAAGAAGGAGTTTCTCAAGAATATGAAGTTCCTAGTGAAATTGTTGAAAAGTGCATATCAGTGTAAAAAACACCGCATACGATGATGCGTTGATTGACCAACAATTGAAGATAATGTCGCTAATAGTCCTCAAGAAACAAATTGACTTTGAGCTATCTTGTTCGATCAAATCTCAAGTGGGTAGAGAAGGCTGGGAAGAAGAAGACCACTGAAAAACCCCTAACCAAGGCGTTTCATGGAAGGATGTTGAGTATTATACTGAAGAAGAAACTAGGAGGGAAAATCAAGGATGATGAAGGAGAAACATTGAATGTGCACAAAGTGATGTCTCCACAATTATTTGAGAACTGGAAGAAGAACCCTAAGGAGAACAAAAGGCTGACTGCTGGGAGCAGAGTAGTAAAGCCTCGCAAAGAAGAGAAAGATAGTAGAGGAAGAGAGCTCGAGTTTGATGACTCAGAGAAGCGTAAATCACACCACCACCAGAAGAAATCAAAAGTTGTGAAGAAAGTGGTGGTGATGAGAAAAAGCCCAGTGCCCACCAAGGAGAGTCTCCTCAAAGGACAAGGATAAAGAAGAAAAAGTCCCTCACGCTTTGAAACAACAAAGAGAAGAAGCAGCAGGTCGCTTCAAGGGCTGCCATAAGAAAGGTAAGGTGGAAGACACACCAACCTTAGCTTCCCAAATTAGTACATCTGCTGAAGAAAGGGACGTAGAGTCAACAGAAGAAAAAGAAACAGATGTCAAGGTCCAAAGTCCCCCACAACAAGATCCGAAATGAAAATGAAGTCGATGGGATGGAAGAAAGCAAAAGAATCAGCGATGAAGAAGAATGCTCAAGCCTCATGGCCAATCCTCAGAGCAGTCACTCTGATGACAAAGAAATTCAAGATGATCAAATTGCATCTCCAAATGCAACTGCCCCAACAAGCCCAGAGAATGGGTCAGACAATGCTGTTCAAGAAGAAGAAAATAATGCCCTCTTAAGTCCGTAAAGCCTTCATTATGACTCTAAAGTGATGAGTCCAAGAAAGAAGGATCCGCCCTCGCCAAAGGTTGAACTCCAAGGAAGTGTGTCTCACGAACTGCAGGAGTCGAGTCTGAAGAAGAAGAAGAGTCTGACTCTCCCAAACCTGAACCTCCAAGAAGAAGGAAAAGCTATAGACTGCAAGCCAAGTTTGCCTCCAAAAAGAAGCAAGTGGTCAATCAAATGCCATCATGAATTGAGTGATGATGAGTCTCAGATCCTGTGGAGAAAATGTCAAGAAGAAACCAATAATGAAGAAGATAAATCTGAAGAAGATCTTGCTGAAGAAGGTTCTGAGAATGAAATGTAGCAAGAGGAATTCCCTGCTGAAAATGATTAAGAAAGTTCAGGCTCCGAGAGAGAAGAGATTGAAGAAGATTCTGGTTCTGCACCTCAGGAAGTAGACGAACAAGAAAATTATCCAGTTCTCTCTCCTGCAAGATTTAGCAGAAGGATCGTAGAGGAAGTGTCAAATGATCTAACAAATGCTCCACCAGAGAGATGGTTATTCCAGTGGATGCCATGGCTCAAGGCCCACACTGAAAAAGATGGAAGCTCCTTCAGTTGGTGTTACAAGCAGTTTCCAAGTCTGGAGCTGGTAGCTCAAAACTTCCCAAGGGTGAAAAGTTATGCTACAAAGATGATCACAAACCAGCCTCACTTCAAGGTTTATCGACATGCTGGAAATCTCTACATCCCCTACGATCGTAGAGTGGATTCTAAAGGACGAAGAGTTATGTCCAAGGAGCTGATCGTAGAGACTGTTCACTCTACTGCTGATGATGTTCTAGCCCAAAACCAGATGCCTCCTTATGATCAAGCACTACTATCAGACATTCACTCATCCTCAACCAGTGATTGGAACTCAACGATTGCTTAGATTCTCCAAGCCTTTGAAAAACTGTCAAAAGATGAAGATCGTAGAGTCCAATCCAATGCTCAACCTGAAGCTGTCCAACAAAAGGATCAAACTACTTTGGAGCAGGAACTACTGAAGAGTTCTGATGATCTAAGCAAGAAAATATCTCTGCTCATTGAAGAATCACAGCAGCAGACAGCAACAAGAGATAATTCTTTCCAAGATAAGCTTTGTTACTTTTGGCCGATGTATCTCTCAAACTCCAAGAGAGAGATAACATCTATCGAAGGCCATACAAGATCAAAAGGTCAAGCTCTCACTTAATTCAAAAGGCCAATGAAGAGCAGATTCAAGCCCTCTCTGACAAGATTGATGATATGAGGCAGACCTTCTCAGTGCAACTTGAGCTAGGCCAGCAAGAACTAAAGTTTGAAGTTGCCAACTCCTCCTACCTAATGGAGCAGCTTATGTCCAACATGGAGCAGCTCTCTCAAATGATTGATGACAAGAAGGGGGAGAAAAAGAGGCTTAGAAAGAAGAGGAGCAGAAGGCACCAAAGGAAGAACAGAGGGTTAAGGGAGAAGAAGTCAAAGAAGAATGTAGCAGTTGCAGATAAAGAGTCATCATCAGAGGGGGAGCCAGAAGATGATGATAACAAGATTGCAAAGTCTGAGGGGGAACATGATCAGAAAGATGCTGAAGAGGAACCAAGCAAAGATAAGAGGTCATCAACCCAGGGAAAGCAAGAGCAAGAAGAACAATCAGATGAGTAGCTGATCAACAAGCATCCTGGAAACATACACGGAGCCAAAGAGGTACATCTCTAACTAGTTAGGTATGTTCTGGATCCAGGATGTAGAATGTCTTAATGTATAAATTGCCATATCAATATAAATGACATTCATGATAACTATTTTAGAAATACAATGTGCCTTCATCAGATATAAGATTCATTCATAACATGCATATGCACTTATTATTTTTGTCATAATCAAATAGGGGGAGATTGTCAAGAATAAGCATGTGAATGCTATTCCTATTTATATATGATTTGATTATTATATATATATATATATGAATGAATAATATGCAAGTATGCTTGCATTAAGAAAAGCTGTAAAGTCCCTTGATAGATAATAGAAATATGTGTACAAGGACTATAAAGATAGAAAGATCAAGCTTGTTAGGTTGATCTTATGATCTAATAGATAGGCTAGTCTGATCGTCGAGCACTGCACCAGAAGTCGAAGTTTGCCAGGTGAGTCAAGGTTAACTCGAGAGCTATCGAGACAGAATAGGAGTATGCAAGATAGTTGATCTCGGAGTTCGTAGACTGCCAGGGGAAACGAAGAAGGATCATAGTGTATCAAGTAGAGCTTCCTCGGGATTGTAGTGTGCTGAGGAAGTCATGTTCGTAATCAGAGACAAACCGCCACGAGCCGACCAATCATCTCTCAAGCCAAGACAAAAATGTAGACTACACTTGGAGTCGTAGAGTCTACTGATGCCAAAGCCAAGTCAAGGATCGTAGATCACACTCTGAGTTCGTAGAGTCTATTGATTACATGCAGAGATCATAGTCAAGCAAGATCAAATGAAGACAACAAGCACAAGGCAGAAATCGTAGTGCCAAGATCTGATCTCGAGATCGTAGTGTCTGCACAAGCCGAAGCTGAATCGTAGAGTGCAGAACTACGATCTAAGAAGAAGTGCTCACAATGCCAAGGATGAATCGTAGAGCATATACGGTTCTCAACAAATGAGCACTCCCAGAATATCCAAAGGAACGAAGCCTCTGGTTCAAGCTGCAAGCTATATCCAAGGAAACCAGAGAGCACTCAACGAATGGCATGCAGGCTAACAAAAGATCTTAGCACCAACCCAATCAGTATCAAGATTAAGGTGTAAGGCCATTCGTGATGAAGTCTTCCACAAGGAGATCCAAAGAAGACTTCAGAAGCTGACTAAGGAAAGTCAGCTTATGCAGTAGCTATCAAGTGAACAGAAGATAACGATCTTGAAAGCAACCAAGATCGTAGTGTTTGCCAAACAGAGAAGGAAATGATGGAAGGTGAACCGAGATACTGGTCAGCTTCTGAAGAGCAAGGCTAAAGTGATTAAGTGTAGGGTCAGTTCATTGATGATAAGTGAGCGGAAGATCACAAGGAGAAAGCAAGCTTGACGCGCCACAAATCTGAAGTGAATTTATTTTTAGAAGGGGACTAGAGCAAGGAATTAGGCCATCAGTATCTACGAACAGTCGAAGCAAACAGAAGTATTGAAGCGCTACACAATACAAAGAAGAGGTGTTCTACATTGAAGATCCAATCATACTCTTCAAGATCTTATTGTTAACCCTACTAGTCAATGAGCAACACTCAACAAGACACTAAGATCAAGTCCTTGAAGATGTGCATCAGAATCGTAGAGTCAGAATAACTGAAGACTGAAGCATTGGCAAAGGTTCAATCCAAAGGGTAATATTTTGGACAAGTGCTTATTGAGAGCATCGATGCAATAGACAACCTCTCGATCGAGAAATCGAAAAGAGGTAATAAAGTCTTCGACCGCCCAAGACATTAAAGTGATACATCCGATGGTAGGTGAAACAAGAGACCGCAAGATCGTAAAAAGTATGATAAGTCACATCAAGCAGTCTACCTCAAGCAACTCGAGATCTGTGAAGAGATTTGAATAGCCTTCAATGGCTACTTTCCAACGGAAGGATTGGGAAGGAGTTTAAATGAGGAAGAGCTTCAAAGATCAAAGGTTGCTGGAGTTTCCGAGTTTGGAGAGAAGGTGGACTGATCTAAACCATGTGAAACAGTGAGTCAGAAGGCTCACTCTACGATCCACCAAGAAAACTTAGAAGTCAGATAAAGAAAGAAGTAGTAGTGTGAGTTCTACTATGTAGAAGTGAGAGTTCTACTACATGAAGAGTGTCCAGAACTGCAGAGAGAAAGAAGAGCATCATGACATGTTGATGTCCATCATGGGAAGACTCTAAGTACAATAGAAAATAGCCTACAGTCATCTTAGCAAGTCCATCATGAGAAGGCATCAAGTAGCAGAAGGGAGATCACAAAAGCCATCTTGGTGTCAAGCATGAGAAAGCTTCTAAGTACCTAATAGAAGAGCCTACAGTCAGCTTGGAAGCCTTTCATGTGCAGACATCAAGTACCAAGGAGAATGATCTTCAAGGCAGTTCAACAAGGGGTCATCCGAAGTGGTTGAGTAACCAAAGAAGCTGAGCATCATGCAACACTTAGCTGCACTTCAAGGATGATCAAGCCAAGCTGCTAAGTATAGAAGATATTCAGAGCATGAATACATCTTAGCAGCTCAGCACCGACTCCAACAACAACAAACAAATAACTCAACAAAGCCAGGGCCTAAGGGGTCCTTGTCCAGGGGGACTAAATGAAGCAGGGCCAGAAGGGTCCTTGTCCGAAGGGACTAAACAAAGCAGGGCCAGAAGGGTCCTTGTCCAGAGGGACTAAACGAAGTTCCAAGGCTACTGGCCTTGAAGAGTTCTTAGTGAACTGAAGTCCCAAGGCTGCTGGCCTTGAAGGAATCTTAGTGATTCAGGGTGCTGCCCTTCTTTAGTGGAAATCCTGCTAGTTGAAAACAAAAGAGTGGATTAGAGCTTGAGTCTCTCGAACCACTTAGAAACCCTTGTGTCTTTTACATTATGTCATTTACATTATGTACTATAATCGCTATAAATCGCTATATATGTTTTAACCGCCATAACTAAACTTACTCTACTTAACAATGTATGTATGATTATGAATATATCAATGAAGGGGATCTTTTACTTATTCCGCTATGCTTAAAAAGATTCTTATGTTGTCATATGTTAATTATGAACAATATAAATATAAATTAAAAAAGTATTTGAAATAAAAAGGATCTATTCAACCCCCTCTTCTAGATCTATTGTGCCCTCTGGGAACTAACAAGGAATCCTAGCAACTTGCCTGATTTAACGCCAAAGGCGCACTTGGGTGGATTCAACTTCAAGTTGTACTTATGCAACCTGTTGAAGAGCTTTATGAGATGGTCTAAGTGGTCTTCTTCCCTTCGGGACTTGACAATGATGTCATTCATGTAGATCTCTATCTCTTTGTGCATTAAGTCATGAAAAAGAGCCATCATAGCTCGACGATAGGTGGCTTCGGTATTGATGAGGCCGAATGACAATCGTCTATATCAAAAGGTTCCCCAAGGCGTGATGAAGGCAGTTTTCTCACAATCCTCCTCAGCAACCATAATTTGATGGTACCCCGCAAAGCATTCAGCAAAGGAGTACATGCCGTATTGAGCAGTATTGTCAATGATAATGTGGATAAATGGCACGAGAAAGCTATCTTTAAGGCAAGTTTTGTTCAGATCCCGATAATGCACGCAAACTCGGACCTTTCCTCCAGGTTTAGGCACGGGAACTATGTTGGATATCCATTCAGGATATGTGGACACCATGATAATACCAGCTTAAAATTGTTTCATAATTTCTTTTTTCACCTATAAAGTCCACTCAGGCTTCAATCGCCTGAGCTTCTGCTTAACTGACTTGAATCCTTCTTTAATAGGAAGGCGATGAAGAACAATATTAGTGGACAAACCCACCATGTCCTCATGAGACCATGCAAACACATCCTGGAATTGGGTTAGTAGCGTACCCATGTCATTCCTCTGGTTTGGGGTAAGGTCTGAACTAATCTAGATTAACTTAGGGCTTTCTAAGGTTTCGAGATTGAAGGAAGTAGTTTGATCAAGGTTGGGTTTAGGTTTATCTTCGACTCATTCTTTGATCTCCTGAGGTACCTCAATGTCCTCGTGTATTTCCATTAAGGCTGAGTCCAACTTTTCATCAAAGTTACAATCCTTGTAGAGAAGAGGCATCTTATTAGCAAGTACATGCACATCTAAATTCAGAGTCCTGAAACAAAATATGCTTTCACTTAGTATATATGAAATGTTTAATAATAGAAAGTGTTAGCATATACTGACACAACAACTGCTAATACTGTACAGAAAAGTAAGCAATTATGATATCTATAGGGCAGAAAGTGTTCCTACCCGTTTTACCCTCGTTGACCAATGCAAGGAGTGTTGCTCCAATTATCGAGGGCAAAGTCCTGGTGGACTACAGTGATGGAGGGGCTGTCATCGTCCTCATTCTCCCGAATGATGAACATTATGTCTGGGCAATCATTCTATGGGGTGTATCTGTTTGTATGTTCATCATGGACAATGATGCATATGCCTGACATCATTCTGATGACGGCCTGTTTAATTCTTCGTTCTTCTTTTTCCACTTTGGGGTCTAGAACAAAGACTTCTTTTTCCTTTACCGGTATCGGCTTGGGAAATAACATAGCCATTATGCTGGCTGGCACCTTTACCGGAGGCGTGTGGACTCGTGGATTTGCAGTGGAGACAATCGTCAGTAATCGACACCGAGGAATCTACTTATGCTTATGTTGATTCATGTGGATCGAATCGAAGAATAACTCACCAAATTTGCCCCACTGATCGACTACTTGAATCGGGGGCTTAATACCCTGATGACTTTTACCTAGCCCTCGTCTAGGCTGATGACCCAAAGATATCATTTCTTGAGTAGCTGCCATCACTTCGGCAGAAATCTTGGGTACCGGAAATGGCGTTCCAATAGAATGGTATTGAGTGTTGCTCACTTCCAAGGCATGAAAACTGCTCGGATCAACTTCTGAATTGAAGCTGATGAGTGGTATGTCACTTTGTTTAGAACATTCTGGCTCAGCGTTGACCGTGGCTAGACTGTCATTAATGATGTATTTTAGTTGCTGATGAAGAGTGGAGGGGACAGCCCCAGTCATATGAATCTGCGGTCTTCCCAAGAGCAGGTTGTATCTTGAATCTATCTTAAGCACGTGAAAAGATAAGCAGAATGTATGGGGACCGATCTCGATTGGCAGCTCAATCTCTCCGACTGAATTCTGACGGGCTCCGTCAAAAGCTTTAATAACCGTATGGCTGCTTTGGATCCATTTGAGATTGACATTCATCTTCAACAATGTAGTGTAAGGACATATATTCAGAGATGAACCTCCATCTATCAAGAATCCAACTAACATGTATCCGAAGGACAAGACCGCAATGTGCAATGGTTTGCAATGACCGGTCCCTTTGGGCGGTATGTCATCATCAGTGAAAGATATCACATTGTTGTTAAAAATGTGATCAAACAGAGGTTGAAATTTTTCCACGTCCACTGATTTTGGCAAGTAGGCTTCTTCCAAAACCTTTAGTAAGATCTTCCGGTGATCCTCGGAAGTTAAAACCAAGTCTAGTATTGAGATTTGATGTGGAGCTTCTCTTAAGCTTAAAACCACATTGGCTTCATTATGACCCATAGTACGGAGGAATTTTTCAATTTTCTCCATGGGAATTTTCCCCTTTGATTTGATGGTGGGCTTTATCACTCGTTGGGGAAGATACAGTAGATTTTCCTTCGACACTGCAACAGTTGTATGAGAGGTGGATCCTTCAGCATCTCCATAATTCCATGGGACTTTTTGTAAGCTGATAACATGATATTGTGATCTGAATGGCAAGTTGATTGGCTCTGGAGCAGCCACTTTCAAAGGATTGTCAATTCCTTTGAATTGAATTGCTTGTATTATGAAAGGTTTGACAGTCCCATCAACCTCAGTGGATATAACTGCTACCAGTCCCTTCTATTTAGTAGGACAAGTATTCTCACTCTCAAGTAGCACAGTATCGTCGTCTGCCGGTTGCAGGACATCGCTGTCAATTAGGTTCTGAATAAGGTGGCGGAGTGCCCAACATTCTTCCATGCTGTGACCGTGAGAATGGGAGTGATATTGGCATACTCCATCAGAATTAAACCGTCTTGAACGGGGATTAATTGGAGGCAGAAGGGAAGTGATCCTTCCTTCATTGATCAACATCTAAAGTATCTCCTCCATAGGTTGGCCCAGGTATGTAAATTCCCTTATATTGGCAAAATCCCGACGGGCTTTGGTACTTGCTCTTTTTGTCACTTTGTCTTCTAGTTTTTCTTTCTCTGAAGGTGACGAGGGAGTATTCACAACAAAAGGGAGGAGACTAGCATGCTCCTGGCTGACTAATTGGCGTGTGACTTGATGCTGATAGGTCACCAGTTCTGCCAATTGCTCAATCTTCTTACATAGAGCTTTCATCTTTCGTTCCATTACAAACTGGAACTTTGTATAATCCCATTTGTCAACATCATCTTTGATGGTCTGGGATGATTCACCGTTAAAATGGGAACTCTGTCCATTGCTCCAATTAATCATGTTGACCTCTTCCTCTTTGTGTTGGGGAAGAGGGTTGTCTTGTACGTGAGGTTGATCTAGTTTGGTGGCCAAAATCTCACCGTTGTCTATTAAATCTTGGATTTTTGTTTCAAGGCCCAACAATCTTGAGTATCATGTCCAGGTGCCCCGACATGATAAGCACATTTCTGAACAGCATTGAAACCCCTCCCATTAGGGTTGGCTGGTGGAAGAAGATGCATAATTTTCTTTTGAGTCGTCAGAAGAGTGAGAATGTTCTCGAGCGAGTCCCCTAAGGGTGTGAACACTCGAGGGCGTTTGACTTCTCCACCTTTTGGCAATGGAGGGTTTGAAGACTGTGCTTGAAAGGGAGTGTAATTTCTCCTTTGGATATGCATGTTCTGATTGCCTTTTTGACCTTGTAGTATCAAGAAAACATCCTCATCTTTCTTTTTATGGACCCTCCGAGGGTTGTTTCTATAATTTCTGGACTGGATGTGCTCATCAACAACTTTAAGGGCAGCTAGGTCTTGAATCTTTCTTGACTTCAATCCCATCTCATCCATCTCCCCGTGTTTAAAAATTTCAGAAAATGGTTTACCAATGCTAGCTATGAGAGACCCTTTGAGATTTTATCAATAAAGATTTAAATTTTGTGTAAATAATTTTTAATATTATGGTGTGAATTTAAAGAGATAATATTATATTATGGTGTGGGTAGTATTTATAAATTTTGCAAAGTATGCAAGTGGTTATATTATATTCGATCGGGTCTGGGAATATTCGCTTTAGCAGGAATATTCGATAACTACTCAATCATTGGTGGACCCCACAATGTAATTATCATTTGATCGAGAAAACGACAAAAATATTTTATTGAAATAAACTATGAAGTTTTACCGTGGTTACCGCTGAACTACTCAAGAGTAAAAGTACAAAGAATACGTGTGGTCGCATAAGAAAACACACCAGATTGATTATCGATGCTTATGTGAGAAGTCACCGCTTTGATTCCATTATCATTTATTAATAATATGAATTATTATAATGATAACGACGCTTTTGTTTTATTCGTATTATTAACGTAATAAAATGTAAACATCTTTTTATATAAAATAGAATACTTTATTAAAGTTATTCTATAAATAATATATTATATTTTATTACGCATAGTGTCATGTGCATAGTGTTTTCAGATAAAAGTTTTGCATAAGCATATTGATAAAGGTTTCAGATAGTAAAATGTTTTTATATAAATAGAATATATTATATTTTATTTAAAAGATTTTCTTTAAATATGGACCGCCGATTAAAGTAAATCAACTGGACCGCTCATGGATTAATTACTACGCATTCCATTTTCCTATAAATAAGCTCATTCCTTCATTATTTTCTTACTTAATTCATCAAACTCTAGAGAGAGAAATTATAGAGAGAAGTTATAGAGAGAAAATCTATATAGAAAGAAGAAGAGTATTCTCGCTACTTCACTACTTTGATATAGGTCATTTTTTTATTATTTGTTGTAGTAAGGGGTGTTATTCTTTCTTCGAAGAGAACTTCGTTATTCCATTCATTATTATTTCGTTGAATAACTCGTAAAAGTGGTATACCCTATACATAACCTCAGATACGCAGATACCCTATACTGGTGAAATCCTTATGTTATTCCATCGCTTATTATTCTCATTGAATAACTCAGATACGCGTTTTACCCTATACTTGGTGACATTCTTCTATTATTCTCATTGAACATCCCGTCTGGTGTTTTACACCCCGATTCGGGTTCCGCTTTTTATTATTCTCGCTGAACATCCCGCTCAGGTTTTACACCCGACCGGTTCCGCTCTTTATCATTCTCGCTGAATATCCTATCTCGTGTGTTTTACACCGGATCCGGGTTCCATCTTTATTATTCTCGTTGAACATCCCGCTTGCGTGAATTTCATTTCACCGACCGTTCCGTTATTATTATTCTCGTTGAATAACTCGCCTCATGCAAGCACCGCATGCACGGTGATTTCTTTTGTTATTCCATTCTTTATTATACCCAATTGGTTAAAACTTTGACTTCTATACTCCATGAAATTAGTAGAATATCCTCGATATTCAAGGTTTCATCCAAAGATCTTTCATGGAAATATTCTTCCGATCATTCTTGAATTTTACTCACTAAACAAAGATCATGTCGACAATTGGACGTTAATAATTCATGGATTAAATAATTTTGAACTTGTTTTATTGAATTATTATGTCATTGTCATCATCCTCATGTTATATTATGTTATCTTCGCTTACGCAAGCATAGATGAACTTAGTATGATTATGACTGTGGATCATTCTAAGATAATCACGACTTGATATAAATGATGTGACAAAAGTCCTCAAAGGCCCTCAGAATGCAAGTTGATGGATAGTTTTTGGTATGATTATGACTGTGGGTGATTCTAAGATAGTCATGACCATCGATAATTTGATGAAAATCCTCGACCGCGGGTATGTGGATGATTAGATGTGGTGGTTTATTTATTGTCGAGTCTCAACGATAAAAATTGATGAAAACTTTTAAAACCTAAAAGATAGTAGATTTTATTCTCTACTTGACTCTTTTAATGGATCGCTTATTCACCGCAGCTTAAACCGGTTGTCTATTGTATTTTATCGCTTAACATCGTTCAAGGCTAATGATAATTTATTCTCGCATTATCTTAGTCATAATATTTTTCATCGGGCTAGTTGAGCTCACCTTTCTTTCACCGTTTCTTCGTGAAATGAGAACATACCGGGATTTAGCCTGGGAACTGAGTAATGGTCCGCAGGATAAGCATTAGTAGTCCTCACTATTCTCGTGAAATAGTGTGATAATAGTTGTAATGAGGACTCCTTTCGAGTTCAGTATAATATCTAGTAGATAATATTTGTATTCAAACTCACGCTTTATGTCGATTGCATATACCTACGCTTATATTAGTAAGTTGTATTTGAATTTATGTACCATGTAAGTGGCGACCCAAGATGGGTGACGATACCTAATTTTGGGGCGCCACAGCTTGGTATCGTAGCTTAGGATACGATCCCCGCTAAGATGTGAGAATAGTACTAGGAGGGGAGAGACGGGAATACCTTCGCTAGTATGACCTACCTAAGTTTATTTGGTATTTGATTGGTCTGGCCGAGTATAGTGATAATATGTGATATGTCAATTAACCCTTATTTTGGCGTGTGTTTGAAAATGGCATCCGAGAATGTTGAGAATAAAGAATGGAGCACAAGAGACTATTGATTCTCCATGATCAATAATCGTGACAATGTGCAACAGATGGCGATAATCCTCCGTAAACAACAACACCGATCAATCGATTAACGACGCAGACGCTTAAAAGGTTTTAGAATTCATGCAACATCAAAGTAAAGCGACTTCGCCCAAAACGTAGGTGGAAACACACTGAAACTCTCAGCGGTCACCGCTAAACAATTCAAGGAGCCGGGACCACCGAGTTTAAGGGAGAGCCAAAACCACTTTCAAGGAAGCATGGATAAAGCAGATTACCAAGATATTTGATGTCTGGGATGCTCCGAGGAGCAAAAGGTTCCTTTTGCCGCCTTTTATGTCAAGCGCTGAGAGGCAGACATCGGTGGGAATTCCAGAAACGACTCAACCCGTTCAGATCAAGATATCTTCGGGAGAAGTTCCAGAGTCGTTTCAACGACAAATACTTTCCCGAAAGTATTCGCCACATGAAGGAGGTGGAGTTTATCAAGTTCGAACAAAACAATACGACCGTGTCGCAATACGAGGCAAAATTTATGAGTTATCACGATTCAAGGCCCCCACTGGTGGATAATGAAGAGAGAATGGCGCTAATGTTTTTAAGAGGTTTGAAAGTGTAGATACGCCAACATCTTATTTCTCATAAACCGTGTTTTTATTCAGATGTTGTAAATAGGGCTCGCTTAGTGAGCGCGATAACGAGTCAACGCAACTAAAAAAGAGAGTACCAAGAAAATTATAATACAAGCGAGAGAGTAGTCATCAAGTTATGACAACAAGCGTGGAGGGAATCAACATGCCCGATATGGTAACCACTTTGGTGGTAATCGTGGCCAAAATAATAAGAATGGACATTTCAAGAAAAGGAGATTCAACAATGATGGAAAGACGTCAAGACCAAAGACTGTTGTTAAGGAAGGAGAAGGACCACCTATCATATGCTTCAAATGCGAGGAGAGGGACACATTAGTCCGAATCGCGCCACGCCATTCCAAAGCATGTTATAATTGTGGAAGAGAAGGTCACTTAGCTCGATTTTGTCGCCATCAAGACAAATTCAACTAGGATGGAGGCACCAAAGGTCGCCCTGCATAAACCAAAGTTTAGAGTTTAAGAGAGAGTTTTTTTTTTTCTCGTGACGAGGAACCCGAATAAAATTATCACGGTAAGTTAATCATAAGCTCTCATAAGTCTATACCGTGTTAGATACCGCTTCTACCCACTCTTTTATTTCACCTAGTTGTGTCAACGCTTAAATTTGACCAAGAAGTTAAACTTTGACTTATGGTTGAAACTTCGTTAGTAGGAGCCTTCGCTATCGCTTACTATTTTTAAATCTTGTTGATTCAAATAAACATTTTCACGCTAATTCGTCGATCTTATCTTTTGAAAATATTTGCCTTTGATGTGATTTTTAGGAATCAATTGGTTAACTAATCATCATGCTTTTCGTAAGGTTGTTAGCTTTTATATTCATAACCAACCTCGTATATACTTAATTCAAAGTAACCAAACCCTAAAGTTAATCATCGTTATATCAAGCCATAAGTAAAAGAGCCCGAACCTTTCGTTGTTGACTTCCTTGTGTGGAATGCACCAAGCCGACTTTTCAGAGGCTTACATCGTGAATGAAGATGGCAAGTTTATAGGTATCATTGTGAGGTGCTATCAGTTAAGGGATAGAAGTCACAATTGGTATCAATGTGACGACTATCCAAGTCTTCGATAAGAGTAACAGCTTTTGAATGATATTTCTATCATTAATAAATTTTTGACGATTCTTGAAGATTTCTAGCCTACCCTAGAGCGTGAAATCGAATTTTGTATCGATTTCAAAGACAAAAACCCATTTCTTAAACCTCAAATATTTTCTTCAACTAAATGAACAGCTTTACGTGGTTTATGATGAAAGTCATAATAAAAGCATTGGAATAATGAAAATCATGGGTATTCGTGGTATTAGTAAGTTTTATGATGAGTTATGTTGGTTAGTATGTGAAAACATGAAAGTTTCTTAGAAATCACAAAGAGTTGAAAATCGATTTTGGTGAAAAACGAATATGAAATTCAATTGACCATATCTCTTATTATATTTTGAATTTTTGAATGTGGTCAAGTCCTAGAGTTAGATCTATGAGTTACCTAACTAATCCAAGTGGAATTACTGGAAAAGGTGTTGTAGATTTTGTGTGGACTGATTTTAGCAAAGGAGGCCAAAGCTGTAAATTTCAAAAATGCTATCGCCCAGAAACTTTAAGGGGCTGTTTCGGCCACTTAAATTATGAGAAAATTTGGCCTTTTGGGACATGAAGGTATATGGTATAAAGTATCTCCTGTCCAAAAATGAGCTCATTCTCGACTTAAAATGAGCAAGTTATGACTATTTCAATATTTAGGTTTTTCCGATTTAAAAACGCTATAACCGAGTTCTATAACTCCGATGACCATGAAATTTAAACTAGAAGCTCACGTTAACATGTGTAAGGTCCTGCCAAGATTTGGGAATTTTTGGAGTTAAACTTGAGGTAGCTAATTTCTTAAGGAATTAATTAGAAATTGATTTTTGAAAAATAGTAAATGAATTTTAAAATTCGAGAAAAATATATTTTCATTATGGGACTATATTATGCTAAATCCCAGAAAAGAAATATTTTTGGGACTGATTTGGTATTTTCATGAAAATAGTTTAGTTACTTAACATATGAGTTAAATATGTTATGAAGTAACAAAGTTGAAAATAGGATTTTATGGCTAGAGAATCCTATATATAGAGTATATGCATATTTTTTGAGAGATTTGATAATTGGTGATGATATCTTATGAGTATGGCATTTTTGAATGATTAAATGCATTATATGGTAAAACGTAAAACAATTAAGATAAATTGTTTATAAATTTAAGAAATGATTAAAATATTGTTATAATATTAATGATATTAGATTATGAGATTATTAATGATTGATAACATGGGATATATTCTTGAACTCGGATAAATTATATTATAAATGTTTAATATTTATCCTTTATCTCATTTTGATTGATTCTTTATATCATTATCCTCACGCTTATATTACGTTGAAAGTCATCTCGGGCTCAGAAGGTATAGATGGACTTGGTATGATTATGACGTGGATTGTTCTAAGATAATCATAACCGTAATTGAAAACACAATTATCTTTCGTCAGTAGTGCATGGATAATTTGTGGTCGTGATACTAATGAATACACAATTATCTTCGTCAGAAAAGTATGGATAATTTGTGGTCGTGATACTAATGAATACACAATTATCTTCGTCAGAAGTGCATGGATAATTTGTGGTCGTGGATACTAATGAATACACAATTATCTTCGCCAAAGTAGTGCATGGATAATTTGTGGTCGTGGATTAATGAATACACAATTACAATTATTCAGTAGTAATGTATGGATAATTTGTGGTCGGATATTAATGAATACACAATTATCTTTCGTCCGTAGTGTATGGATAATTTGTGGTCGTGGATACTAATGAATACACAATTATCTTTCGTCGTAAAGAATGGATAATTTGTGGTCGTGATTAATGAATACACAATTATCTTCGTCGTAAAGTGTATGGATAATTTGTGGTCGTGATACTAATGAATACACAATTATCTTCGCCGAAAGTGCATGGATAATTTGTGGTCGTCGGATACTAATGAATACACGATTATCTTCGCCGTAGTGTATGGATAATTTGTGGTCGCGGATACTAATGAATACACAATTATTATTCGCCGTAGAAAGCATGGATAATTTGTGGTCGTGATATTAATGAATACACAATTATCTTTCGTCAGAAGTGTATGGATAATTTTGGGTCGATGATACTAATGAATATCCTCGCCTCAGAGAAAAGGTGGATGATTCGATGATATGATTAATTATCGAAATGAGTCTCAAAGAATGAAATATTAATTCATGGATGTGGTAAAAGTCATCTTCGTCAGTAGTAGTATCGATAGACTTGGTATGATTACGACCAAGGATTATTCAGATAATCACGATCAGATTGAAAACACTAATAATATCCTCGCCCAAAGTGGTGCATGGATAATTCGTGGTCGTGATACTATTAAGTCGCTTAGTCTCAAAGATTATTGGTTTTACAACTTGTATATTTTAGCCTCAGAAAGTAAAAGATGAATTGTTAATGAATATCTTCGCCTGATTTCAAAGATGAATTTAATATTTTTAAACGATAAAGGTATTCAAGGTATCCTCATCTCTTTATCATACTGTGTATCGCATTCTAATTTCGAGGGCTTAAATTCCATAAGGAGGGGAGATCAGTGAGACCCCGTGATTTTATCAATAAAGATTTAATTTTTTGTTTAAATAATTTTTAATATTATGGTGTGAATTTGAGATAATATTATAGTTGTGGGTAGTATTTATAAATTTTGCAAAGTATGCAAGTGGTTATATTATATTCGATTGGTCTGGGAATATTCTATTTTAGCAGGAATATTCGCATAACTACCAATCATTGGTGGACCCCACAATGTAATTATCATTTGATCGAGAAAACGACAAAAAATATTTTATCGAAATAACTATGAAGTTTTACCGTGGTTACCGCTGAACTACTCTAAGTAGTAAAAGTACAAAGAATACGTGTGGTCGCATAGAAAGACACCAGATCGATTATCGATGCTTATGTGAGAAGTCACTCATTGATTCCATTATGTCGATTAATAATATGAATTATTATAATGATAACGACGCTTTTGTTTTATTCAGATTATTAACGTAATAAAATGTAAACATCTTTTTATATAAAATAGAATACTTTATTAAAGTTATTCTATAAATGTAATATATTATATTTTATTACGATATAGTGTCAGATATAGTGTTTTTGCATGTTGTTTTGTATAAGATTGCATAAATGTTTGCATAGTAAAATGTTTTTATATAAATAGAATATATTATATTTTATTTAAAAGATTTTTCTTTAAATATGGACCGCCGATTAAAGTAAATCAATCTGGACCGCTCATGGATTAATTACTATGCATTCCATTTTCCTATAAATAAGCTCATTCCTTCATTATTTTCTTATTTAATTTCATCAAACTCTAGAGAGAGAAATTATAGAGAAGTTTATAGAGAGAAAATTATAGAGAGAAAGAAGAAGAGTATTCGCTACTTCACTACTTCATACTTCTATAAGGGATATTATTTTTTTACTAGTAAGTGGGTGTTATTCTTTCTTCTTCGAAGAGAACTTCGTTATTCCATTCATTATTATTCTCGTTGAATAACTCGTAAAAGTGGCATACCCTATACATAACCTCAGATACGCAGATACCCTATACTGTGAAATCTTTATGTTATTCCATCGCTTATTATTCTCGTTGAATAACTCAGATACGCCGTTTAATCCCCTATACTTGGTGACATTCTTCTATTATTCGCTGAACATCCCGTCTGCAGGTTTACAACACCTGACCGGTTCCGCTTTTTTTATTATTCGCTGAACATCCCGTTCTCAGGTGTTTTACACCGACCGTTCCGCCCGCTTTTTATCATTCTCGCTGAATATCCTATCTCGTGTGTTTTACACCGGATCCGGGTTCCATCTTTATTATTCTCGTTGAACATCCCGCTTGCGTGTGAATTTCACCGACCGTTCCGTTCCGTTATTATTATTCGCTGAATAACTCGCGTCTATGCGGCACCGCATGCACGGTGATTTCTTTTGTTATTCCATTCTTTATTATACCCAAATTGGTTAAAACTTTGACTTCTATACTCCATGAAATTAGTAGAATATCCTCGATATTCATGTTTCATCCAAAGATCTTTTCATGGAAATATTCTTCCGATCATTCTTGAATTTTACTCTACTTAAACAAAGATCATGTCGACAATTTGGACGTTAATAATTCATGGATTAAATAATTTTGAACTTGTTTTATGAATTATTATGTCATTGTCATCATCCTCATGTTATATTATGTTATCTTCGCTTACGCAAGCATAGATGAACTTAGTATGATTATGACTGTGGATCATTCTAAGATAATCACGACTTGATATAAATGATGTGACAAAAGTCCTCAAAGGGTTCTGAATGCAGTTGATGGATAGTTTTTGGTATGATTTATGACTGTGGGTGATTCTAAGATAGTCACCACCATCGATAATTTGATGAAAATCCTCGACCGTGGTACATGTGGATGATTAGATGTGGTGGTTTATATTATTGTCGAGTCTCAACGATAAAAATTGATGAAAACCTTTAAAACCTAAAAGATAGTAGATTTTATTCTCTACTGACTTTTTTAATGGATCGCTTATATTCACCGCAGCTTAAACCGTCGTTGTATTGTATTTTATCGCTTAACATTATTCAAGGCTAATGATAATTTATTCGCATTATCTTAGTCATAATATTTCATCGGGCTAGTTGAGCTCACTATTACGTGAAATAGTGTGATAATAGTTTTTCTTTCACCGCTCTTCGTGAAATGAGAACATAGCCGGGATTTAGCCTGGGAACGTAAGTAATGGGTCCAGAGGATAGCATTAGTAGTCCTCACTATTCTCGTGAAATAAAGGTGATAATAGTTGTAATGAGGACTCCTTCGAAGTTTGTATAATATCTAGTAGACAATATTTGTATTCAAACTCACGCTTTATGTCGATTGCATATGTATACATACGCTTATATTAGTAAGTCAGATTTGAATTTATGTACCATGTAAGTGGCGTACCCAAGATCTGCACACTATTATCATAAGCAGATATAGTGTAAAGGATTAAGCACAGTAACATATATGCATTCGTACACATTCATTATAAATGTAAATGCAACATCCAGACACAAGCATATAACTGTTTTGAAAAGCTTGTAATAGCGACTTAAGTCCTCTTACTGGTGTCCCTAGCAGAGTCTCCACCTGTCAACGTAGGGATTTTTATTTGTCCCTTTTCGTTTCTTGTTCTTTGGTGTTCTCATGTTAGGTGAGATTTGTTTGAAAAAACAAGTGAAAAAGGTCCGACATGTATCATGTCGATGATGGATTGTTAAGAGTCGCCAGTTGGTTTTTTATATGGTTGTACAAACACAACCGAGAAAAAGTTTTCACATTGACCCAATGATGTGACACTGCTAAACGGGTCAGTGAAACCGAGATTCATTTAGGGTTCGGAGACTTGATTATGTGGAGGGAAGGTGTTAGGCACCCCCCCGACATCCGTGTTACCATGGTGACCGCCACTTTTCAAGAAACTGTTATATGAATGTGTGTGTGTATGTGTGGGTCAATGTGTTGTTATTTGGAAGTAACGCGAGGCCTCGTTCGCACCTATATACACAGGGTTTAAATTTGTGTAAAAATTTAGTTTTAAACAAGATATGGCAGTGATGTTTTATAAAAGAGGTTTTTCAAACCCTTGTGCTTAATAGTAATTGAGACCTTTTACACTCCCATTTTTTATTAAGTGTTCGGCTGGATTGCTTTTATTTTTCGAGATGCGAAGCATCTTCGATAAAATAATATACAAAGCAGTGCCGAACTTCTCGTGGGCATGAAAACCATCTAAGGAAATCCAAACACCGTGAATAAATTTACAAGCTGCTTACAGCTGAAAATGTCCATCACGGGAACCGAATCTAGATCCAGTAGACTGAATCTGTGATCACATGATTCTTAGGCTCACATGATGCCGCAATTGATTAAAAAGCAGTAAACAAGTATAAATATAAAAGCTGTAAATATATATATACAGACATGATGAACCACCACGAAACACCTCCATGGGGGATCAGAAATGTAAATAAAGCTGTAAAGGCAATCAACCACCATGGAGTAGACTTCAGGTGGGACGAAAAGTAAAGAAAGTTGTAAAGACGATCAACCGCCACGAAGTAAACTCTAGGCGGGATTAAATGTATATATATATATATATATATATATTAAAGCAATAAACGCTCCAGATGTAAAATCCAGGCTCATCGAACAAAGTTCGACACACAGTTCATATATATAAGTATATATATATATATATATGAAAGCAAGTAAACGCTCCAGACATAAGTCTAGGCTCAATCGAGGCATAACTCGATAATGTTAGTCCATATAGTATATATATATATATATATATATATATATATATATAAACTGAAATGAAACCACGGACCGAAGTTCGGGCATACACACGTAACACGACTCTCAACGCGAAGAATGGTGTATGCAAAGATGAAGAGAAAGGCTTTAAAGTGTGTAAGAAGGCTTACAATGGGCTGCCAAAGAAGACTTCTATAACTTTAAATGAATGAACACTCGGCTCCCGCCGGTACAAAATAGAAGCTATATGTGAGCTCACAAGTGTTTAAAATGAGAAAGCACTCAGTATAAGGTGAGTACAGAGCAAATTTGACAGGGCTTCCTCGCCTTTTTCTCTTATAAAATGGCCACCCCAAGCCCTCTATTTATAAAGGGGGGCCGCAGATGTACTGCTGGCTAATAGTCAGAGATGTACTTCGCAGGGTTTTCCGGGCTTCCTAAGAGTCTGCAGTCACACCGTCTCGAAGTACGTACATGCATGCACTTTAATGTCCGCTCGAACTTTCAGAATTGCAATCTGGGCATCCGACTGAGGTATGTAAGACCTATTTCAGACCGCTGTTATCGAGAGTTGCGCAATGACATAGGATTAGAGGTTGTACGAAGTTAGGAAGATGTGACCATGCCCTCCGGTCTTCAAGCTTCAAATTCTATCCGTTGCCCTGCATAATAGTCACTCGGGATTGGACCTCCTTGGTTCTTGTAGGACATTGTTGTGTAGAAATGTATGTATGAAATGTTGAGACGGTGCGATGTGGCATCAAGGTGGAAAGATGATGACTTTGCCCCTCACCGGGATTATTTCCGGTTTAGGCTGATACAGTAGACGTTGCTGAGGGTTAACTCTGAGATTGGACTGCTATAAGTGTTGAAGGTCCTCAGTGTCATCTTTGAGGTGTACCTGACTTCCCGGTGTTATCTTCAGGTCTTGTACTGAGTGCCTCGGTGTGAGTGCCGAGGTTGAAGCTGATTGCATGCATTTGAAACCAGCATTTTTGGGGTTATCTCTGGAACTGCAATTGCATTCCTTGGGGTTATCTCCAAGGATGATAACTGCTACTCCCAGTGTTGGGACTAAGACAGAATATCTCGGGGTTATCTCCGAGATGAATTGACCTTCTCCGGTGGAATTTCTGGTATTTGAACTGCATGTGTGATGCCCCCAAATTCTGACCTCCAATTGGTCACCCGAATTCGGTTCGTCACGTTTTCATGGAATCACCATAATAACTAAAATCATATATTTACAACGAAAGATCTAATTTTGAATAATATGCAATGATTTATTATAATTATTCCCCCAAGTCTCGCAACCTATAGTACTTAATAGATTACATAATAATATCGAATAAAGACTTATTACATAATTCTACTTAAGTTTAAACATAGTCTGCAAATAGTCTTAATACAACATGATTAATTTAAACATAAAGGGACAAGCTAGTCGGTAGCCTGGCCCTTGCCCTTATCTTTCCCAGATACACCTCCCTGTTCCGCCTTAACTGAAAGGTTTTAAAATAAACAAGAATGAGCGCAAATTGCCCAACAAGTAATATACAACAAGGGTAATAGTTTTATAACACGAGTGTAAAATATCGAAGTATCATCTCTAAGATAGTTCAGAGTTTTAGAATAATACCATAAATAATGAATATCAATAATTCTTGGAATAAGAACGATAATTCAATATAAATCAATAGAGATATATGAATTCAAAGGCTATCAATGTATCCGACTGGATATCAATTTATATTGAGCAGTCACTAAGGACTATTGAACATCTACTAGAATTACAATTATTTAACTGATAACCCAAAAGAACAAGTACTATAGAGGATCAGTTTGCAATACTATAAGTTATGCATAACACCACAGTAATAATATACTCATGTGTTGGGGTTTCCAACAACATACAATCCCCTTACCTTAAGGGTTGTTCAACTCAGTTTTTAAGATTTTCGCACTAATCAATTGGTTTGGATAGTTTTATAAACATGCATATAATCTAGCCGAATCAAATGGCATAGATACTTTCACAATATTCAAGAATAATACTAAGTTCACATGAATAATAGTTTTTCTCAAGAGTTTAACAAACGAGCTCAATTAAACGCATAGGTAGGTTAACTTATATTCAAAGAGGTAAGTTTACGATATTCGCTGGAATAAAATAATGCAAGAGTTTAGAATACTTCCACAATGTAAAGTAGGGTTCGGATACTTGCTCAATAAAGACTTGAGTAAGGTTAGAGAAACTTGCCTTACGCGTAGTTTATCCTCGTTTAATAACTCAACACTTTTGAATCCTATTTATAACGTATTATATGTTCAAGATGTTCATTAGCTAACATAGTCTTTAATCAAGCTTGACATGATACAAGTAAGCACATATGGTTCAAAATCAGTTTATAAGTCATCACAATTATAATGACGTCCTGATTTCTTGAAGATATTCCTTGGACTTAACATCCGGAGGTTATGATCAACACTTGACCCTATCACTTAGCATGCTCCTTAACACATTAACTAGCACATTAGTCATATAAGATAAATTAAAGTAATCATGTAGGCATGCTTCAAACATTAGACCGAAAATAGAAACTATTTACGATAATTTCAAGACGGAGTACCATTGCTACTGTCTAAGCTTAGGGATCTGCAGCAATTGCAGCACCATCCTCGCTAACCGAGGACCGAAGTTTGTTGCCTTGTAGTTTCGTTAGACTTTGCTCAAAATAATCATACATGATGTATTTGCCATGTTAAGGGTCTTTTCATGTTTCTCAAGTAAATCTAGATTCCCTTTTATAACATATTCCTAAATTGACCATTTCAATAGTTTAAGGCCATTCGAGGTCATGAAACCACAAAGTCTATCATGCTAGCCTTCTAAACATACAAGACGGTTATAAAACTCATATTAGACATGCTCGCGAGTATTCATAACATATATGTTAAACTAACACCAATTTGGTTGAAAATATGCTTTGGTTATACTTTTCTTAAAATATGATACACAAGCACGGTATGTATACTGTTGGAAGAATGCATATTATGATTTGATGTTTTAATGTATATGCTCATGATTATTTGTAAAGTCCTTTAATGAATATATGTACAAGGACTTATTGATAGATCAAATCTGTTAAGTTGATCTGTACTGCAGCGTTAAGAATCCATTCCTCTTATGTTGGAATCTATCTTTTCACAAATCACAAGGCTCGACGTTTTCTGACACAAGATAGATGCTCTACGATTCAGATCGTGGTACTCTACGATTCAGATCGTAGTGATTTGTCGCCTTGGTGCCTGGTCTGATGTTGTCAGCCTAGAGCACTACGATTCTTCTTTAACCTTTGCACACTACGATCTTCGCTTGCTTGAGTTGTAAACTCTACGTTTTCGAGAGCACACTACGATCTCTGAGTTGTAAGCTCTACGTTTCCGAGAGCACACTACGATCGTTGAATTGGCTCGGCAAACGTTGGGACCACTCTACGATTTCCGAAGAGGCCATTCAAGGCAGACACACTGCGATCTTCGAAGCTCTACGTTTCTGCCTTGACTTCTGCAATGTTGATCAGATTGATACACTACGATTTCTTCGAAGCCTATCTATTACATCTCAAGATCAACCTAACAGCTTTGATCTTTCTATCTATACATTCTATTACAGAATGATACACGTTGTTCAAATGTTTCAATTCACAAAGATATGATGAACATGATGAAATCATGTTCATAGTGTTAGATTATGAGTTATATGGTTGTTCTAGCAATTCAATCCATGTAATTTTGATAAACAAGAGGAATTTTGTTCATAATGATTTTTTGTGAATTAATTTATGAAAAATGGCTTTTGAAACTATCAAATTGATGTTTTGTTATGATTTATTATTGAAATTAATCATGTATTATGTTAGTATGTTAAGAATATGAGTTATCACAATTGGAATTACTTGAATTGGTTTAAAAACGAATTCACAACGAAGAATTTCGTTACGAATGTCAAAAGAAGAAGAAAGAAGAGAAATAGTGAAATTAAAAGTTGTAATCTTTGATGTTTATGTTGTTTATATGGTTAGAAACGTGTTAGAAACATTAGTTTATGTTTCTGTAAACATATTACACCTTGGGTAGGTTGGTATGGTTGTTAGAAAAGAGTTTGTAGGCCTAATTTGGCTTTCTCTAGTGTTCAGGATCAAAATTCGCTAGTTAGCAGAAGGGACCCCCGCCCCGGTGGGTCCCCATAGTGTAAAAACCCCCGCCCCGGCGGGGAGTAGGCTGCCTAGCCGAATTTTGGAAAAACAAAACTGACCGGATATGTTTTACTAAAATGAACATAACGTTTTCATACGAACTCCGATTGAGGTGATTCAAGATTATCTAGAACGAGGACGAGTAGACCTACAACTTTTGTTCTTTAAGGTTTTTAATTTGAAATCGTTATGAAGGGTCAAAATGGCTATCTTTATGACTATTGTGTTTCCAGGGGCAATCGGAGGGCGTCGGGCATGCACATATGCTAGTGTAGTGCTCTTGACGATAAAAGATGTTGTTCTAAGTTATAAAACATGAATGTTAGTATATATAATGATTCTTAACATTAATATAATGATGTATTAGATAAGTTATAGAAGCATAGTAAGCATACACAAGAGAGACAAATCGGGCGTGTAACGAATAAATGTCGAAACGACGTGATAAGTGTTAATGAACGTAAAAAAAATATTTTAAGTCAAATGAAATGGATATTATAAAATATGAAATGGGTTTAATATAAGACCAATAATGATTCCTATCAAGATTTGAACACTTGAATGAATTTTGAATATTACATAAGTCGAAAAGTTAACACAATCTAATTGAACATTGTGTGCTAATTAATAGGAAAGATTATGAGAAGTGGAGTAGAGTTTAAATTACAATTACTATGTGTTGTTATGTGACTAATAGTTGATGTGTATGATTATATAATTGTGTAGGGCACGTGAAGTGCAGATAACTGTATGCTGTTAAACTGTTATTGGTAAACAACGATCAAGGCAAGTCTTTCAGTTCCTATTTGTTATATGAACTTGATGATGAACTGTTTTAAATATTTGTTACAAAGAGCATGATGTGTTCTATATATATTGAAAGTATGAAACGTTAAAGTCAATTTATGACTACGTTGATTGAATAATGAATATTGATTGAGTAAGGAACTCAATCTTTATACTTGTTATATGAAATGCAGCATGTATGTTGTGTTTGTCCAATGTTTATGAGATATATGTTGAGTATGTTATTATGTGCTATGTGATGCATGAAAGCTGTTAGATTTTGATGGGCTGTCGAGCTCAACCTTGCAAATAACCATTTTTGTAGGTTAAAGATTTAAGGTAAGGATATGTGCTACGTGAATTATAGAGATCCATATTCACGAAGATTACTTATGACTTATGTTTTATGGGAAATGTATTTTGAATGTAACATGTTGTTGAATTGTAAGTTGAGTTATCCAGTGTATATGGATATCTATTTATGATGTAAGACTTTGTATAGTCATTTGGTTGTAACGATTCATGATATAAATTTGAATCGAAGAGATGTAATGTAAATGTTGCGATTTAGGGCAATAAAGAAGGAAATGTATAAAAATTTTAAATATTCCACATTTTTAGTGATTTTTAATATCGAATAATGATGTAAAGATAGATTATAGTTGTATTGTTAACTATCGAGAAGGAGAATATTATTGTATGAATTTTTGGGTCGTTACATGTGTTTTGTAAGACCCCAACTTTTTATAAATAAAATCGAATTTTCTCTATTTATTATTGTGAATAATAAGGTGTTAATTTGATATAATGCTTTGGTTATGGGTGAAATGTGTAAATTTTACAAAATAAGCAAGTGGTTATAAAATATTCATTGTTGTCGGGGAATATTCGTTTGGTCGTGGAATATTCCTGCTATCGGGGAATATTCGTACGATGGCGCGTCCATTTGTGGACCCCATAACGGATAACTGTCGGATGAAGAAAATGACAAGTTTGAGTTTTTATAAATAACGGCGTTGGTGTTACTGAATTAACCTTTGTTGGAATACCCGGTGGTTAAAATACTGAGAATCTGGCGTGGATGCACAAGATGCTTTGACGGTATTGCAAGATTATGAATTATTGATTCTTACGTAGAAGGCACTACTCAATAATTGTTACGATAATTCTTATTCAATATTTTATTTTATTGATTCAATAATTGATGTGTTGATATTTTATATTATTGTTGTTTCAATAATTGTCATTGCACAGTATCTCCATTATCAGATCAATAATTCATATTATTTGAATAATATTGTTAGATAGCATTATTGGCAATGTCTAAGGAAGTTCTATCTAGGAAAAGGGGTTTGGTCACCTAATTGCGCGCCAATAAAGAGAAATCTTTATTGGAAAACCCCCTCTTTCCTGGGTACGACCTGGTTGTCATAATTGTGATTCTATAATATTATTTATGAATAATTAATTATTAATTTATATGATGAGGAAATATTTATTTATGTGGATATAAATGATGGATATATTTTATGTGCACATAAATGAAGGAATTAATGCTGAGGTATTTTATCAGTATTTTGTCGGAATGAGGTTTTGAAAATCGTCCGTATGTGGATTTCGATCATTTTTCGTTTGGAATTTGGAAAAACTTAAACTTACAAAGTTGTAGAGAATTTAATTTCCTATTGAATAGACATAAGATTTGAATTTTTTTTTGATAAAAGGGCTATTTATTATGAATTATTGAAGTTTTAGAAATATATATTTTTATTAAAAATATGGTGGGCCCCACTTTTGGTTGGTGAGAAATGAAATGTGCTGAAATTTATTTTCAAAAGTGGTGGGCTTGAATAGTAGCATGTAAAGCTATCAGGTAGCAGGTTAGTCTGCTATGGCGTTCTAAGCATTTTCTTATAAATAAGGTGCTTAGTTAGAATTGAAAATCACACTAGAAACAAGTTTTCTCTCTTTCTCTCTCTATATTATCGAGCGTATTTTGTGTGTATTTAGATACTTTGTAAGTTGCTATTCATCCGTGCAAGTTTCATTCAGCTTTATACCTGATATTTCAGCCGGAAGTAATGTTTTTTTGAGGTAAGGGATGTTATTTTCTTCCTAATGATGTTATTCTTTCAATATCATTATACCAAAATATTGGTATGGATTTTATTGTAGAATTTCTACGTTTTTGTGTTAGGATTACTATTCACGTATACGACACTATTCACCGAAAAATGAAATTTTCTCTTTTTTGTCCAAGATGTCTATTATGGTTACTATCTTTGATTGTATCCATGTTTTGATCTTTATTTTTGAATTCTGCTTCACAATTGGTTATTATGGAGTATTATTGAACTTGGATAAACTATAATACGAATCCCTAATATTTGTCATTTTGTCTCATTGGATTCGTTTTCTTTAAGATATTTTTCATCATCCTCAGTCCTAAATGTTGATATTACTGAATATCTTTGGCCTGTAGTGCAAAGATGAATGATTACCTAATGAATATCTTTGGCCCGTAGTGCAAAGATGAACAGGTGTTGAGATGAACATGACCAACTGGTGATACAAATGAATATCTTTGGCCTGTAGTACAAAGATGAATATTTGATTCAAGATGTATATTGGTTGATGTTACAGGGATAAAATATTGATGATGGACTTTTAAATCTTAGAAGATAGTAGAATTCTTTCTCTACTTGACTATTTTAATGAATTATTGTTTCTGCTGCAGTTGTTGATCTAAAACTTGTTGTCTATTATGTTCTATTAGATTTTTCCCTGTTGAAGACTAATGATAAATTATTGTATATTATCTTAGTCATAATATTATTTACTGGGCTAGTTGAGATCACCTTTTTCCTTTTTGTTCCATTTTTCTTCACAGGAGGTGAGAACTGTAGGGTTTCGACAGAGAAACGCACAGCGAAAATAAAACAATTTAAACCAAATTCGAAACCCTAAACAGAATCCATGCAAAAAATAGTTAATTCAATGGTTAGAAATTATACCGATTAAGAAAGCGATTAAACGATGCGGTCGAATCTCCAACGCAATTCGAACGAACTGCGTCTCTACGGTATCCACACTAACGCTCCACGTATCGTCCTACGATCTGCAGAAGAAGGAATCGCGGTACTAGCCACCAAGGATGAGGATTTTACGAAACTGTTTTCTCTAGTCTCTCTCTAAGCGTGGCTAGGGTTTTTGTTTTGATTTTCTTTCCAAAGACGCTGATATATCATATATATAGCAATAAATCGGAATTAATCAAAAACCCTAATCTAATTAAAATAAAATCCAAATTTTATATATATATATATATTATATCTTAATTAAGTCTTACTTAATTAATATATATACATATACAAAGCATCCTTTTAATTTAAATTCATGATTTAAATACTATCAATCATATTGATATATTTAAATCCTTACAATTTAAATTAATTCCCTTTAATAACATTCTTTGTGTGTGACCTATATATGTTATTATTACGTTGGCAATAATTTTAAAATCATATTATAAAATTATAAACAATGAGTGGCATTTAGTAATGCATCACTGCTACCCAAGTAATAATAAGATCAATGATTCGATGCAACCTTTTCGTGACCAATGTTTCAATGTAATTTAATCCTTTTAACCTTAATATCCTAGATTAAACTCGAGTCATGGAATATGTCATACTCTTCATAATTTAATCTGAGTTTTCTTGATCAATGAGTAGACTATATGAAACAAATCAATATTTGAGCATGGCCATGCATTTCATAGTCCTACTCAATCAAGAGGCCTATAGATATCACCCCTAATATATAGGATGGTTAAATTCCATCTAGATCACTCATATTCCTCACACGATTCATGATGTACCCAATAATCACCTTTATAGTCCACCCTATTAAAGGTGACATTTGATGATATCAAAGTACATAAATTCTCGTGTAGAAATATAGTGATTTCAGGTCGGAGGACCATTACATCATTGTCACTATGAGAATCGCTAATGACACTTCGATGCTCCACATAGAATTCTCATGGTGGGTCCTGCATCCAAGACATCGTTCTCTAACAAATACCTATGCATTGACTTAATATCTCATATATTTATGACCCAATGAGATTTGGTCATCATCGATCCACATACTAGTCTCAATGCATCATTGTTGTCCTATCAACAATGGTACTCGATAAAGGGACATTTAAGAGCAATGATACTAATTGTAATTATATAATCTCATGTTCAAGTCACATACATGAAACTATATAAATTGTATCACTATTCTAAGGAATTTTATTATGTTAACATTTATATAACGCAGTAAATAAAACCATAATAAAATCATTCATTTATTTAATCAAATATAATATCAAAATGTTAAGCAATTATATCAAGTAATTGGCCTCTAGGGCATAAACTCTAACAAGAACATAGTAGGAACTAGCCGGGGTTTGGAGTGATGGTTCAGGATAATTGTTTTAGTAGTCCTCACTATTTTGTAAAATAGTGTATCAATAATTGTAATGAGGACTCCTTTTGAGTTTGTATACTGTCTATTAGACAATATTGGTATTCAAACTCACAGTATATGTGTTGTCCTATTTTTCACGACAATTGTATTACTGAAGTTGTATTTGTTTCTGTACCATGTATTTGGCGATTCAGAATGGGTGATGTATACCTATTTTGGCGGCGTCATAGTTGGTATCAAAGCTTAGGGATATGATCTCTGGCTGAGATGTGAGACAAGAACTAGGAGGGGAGAGACGGGGAATTCCTTCGCTAGTATGACCTGACAAAGTTTATTTGGTATTTATTTGGTCGATCAGAGTATAGGGATAATATGTGACATGTCAATTAACCCTTGTTTTGTGGCAGTAATTGAAAATGGCAGCTGGAAATATTAACAATAGATTGAATGAGACCGTGGAGACACCTTTAATCACCACCCAGGGGAACGTGCAACAGGAAGGCAATATTCCTCTTGTAAACAACACTACCGAACAAATAATGAATGATGGGATGTTTAAAAGCTTTTTGCAGTTCATGCAAAATCAGACGAGGGAGACTCGTGTACAAAATACGGATGGAAATGATAGCAATGCGCGGCTTGTCACAGCCAAGCAGTTCAAGGAGTTGGGAGCACCAGAATTTGCGGGAAAGCCGGATCCGATTAAGGAGGAAACGTGGGTCAAGCAAATTACCAAGTTATTCGATGTCTTGGGATGCACGGAGGAACATAAGGTTCCATTAGCCACCTTTATGTGTCGTGGTGAGGCAGACTACTGGTGGGAATCTGTGAAGCGTACCCAGCCTGCCGCACTCAACATGTCTTGGGAAACGTTTCAGAAACTATTTAATGACAAGTACTTTCCTGAAAGTATTCATCATATGAAGGAGGTAGAGTTTATCAGACTGGAACAAAACAACATGACGGTGTCCGAATATGAGGTGAAGTTCGCGAAATTATCCAGGTTTGCCCCACATTTGGTAGAGAATGAGGAACGAATGACGCGGATGTTCCTGAGAGGTCTAAAACTCGAGATTCGGCAATATCTTATCTCTCACAAATTTTCTTTATATTCAGATGTTGTCAACATGGCTCAATTATTAGAGCGAGATAATGAGTATGCTCAACCGAGGGACCACAATCAGGGTCATACCGGTGACAGCAGTCATCGGAGCGATGATAACCAGTGGGGAGGAAAGAATACAGACAAATGCGGTAACCACTCGGGTGGTAATCGTGGCCATGATAATAGGAGAGCTGAGTCAAGTGGAAATTTCAGAAAGAGGAGATTCAACAATGACGGGAAGACATTAGCAGCAGCAGTAGCACCAACAACAAATTTTAGGGGAGGAGAACGACCGCCAGTTAGATGCTACAGATGCGGAGAGGAGGGACACATAAGTCCAAATGGTTCACAGCCTTTCAAGGTGTGTTTCAGTTACGGAAAAGACAGTCATAGAGCCCGATTTTTTCTGGTAATGAAGTCAAGTCCAGCTGGGACGACGACACCAAAGGCGACTACAGACTAAACAAAGTTGGTGGTTCAAGGGAGGGCATTTTTTGTGATTGGCCAAAACGCGAGAAACCCGAACGAGGTGATCACGGGTAAGCTAATCATAAACTCTTGCGAAGTTTATACCTTATTAGATATCGGTTCTACCCATTCTTTTATCTCTCCTGCATGTGCTCAATGTTTGAACTTGACTCTGGAGAAATTAGACCTTGACTTATCTGTTGAGACTCTGTTAGGAGAAACTTTCATTACATCTACTGTTTATAAATCTTGCTTGATTCAAATTGGAACCATAACATTACCTGTCGATCTTATTTCGTTGAAAATACTTGCATTTGATGTGATTTTAGGAATTGATTGGTTAACCATTCATCATGCTAAAATTGATTGTTTTCATAAGGTTGCTCGTTTTCATATTCCTAACCAACCTGTTATGCGAATTCAAACAACGAAACCACTAAAGTCAATCACTATCATATCAAGCCATAAAGCTATTCGTTTATTGAAAAACGGATGTCAAGCTTTCTTAGCCCATGTCACGGACTTGAACAAAAACACATTAGATTTGAATAATATTTCTATTGTTAGTGAATTTCCTGACGTATTTCCTGAAGAACTTCCTGGTCTACCTCCAAAACGTGAAATTGAATTATTTATTGACCTTGAACCTGGTATAAAGCCCATTTCTAAAACCCCATATCGAATGGCTCCTATTGAACTTCAGGAGTTAAAGGTACAACTTCAGGAGTTGTTGGACATCGGTTTCATTCGTCCTAGTACATCTCCTTGGGGTGCTCCTATGTTATTCGTAAAGAAGAAACATGGGAGTATGTGACTTTTTATTGACTACCGGGAATTGAACCATGTCACCATCAAGAATAGGTATCCGCTACCTCGCATTGATGACTTGTTTGACAAGTTGCAAGGAGCACAGTTCTTTTCAAAGATCGATCTTCGTTCTGGATATCATCAGCTGAAGATTAAAACTGAGGATATTCCAAAGACTGCCTTCAGAACTTGGTACAGGCATTATGAATTCTTAGTCATGTCTTTTGGATTGACTAATGCTCCTACTGCTTTTATGGATATAATGAACCGTGTGTTCAAAGAATTTTGGATCAGTTCGTTGTTGTCTTTATTGATGACATCCTCATCTATTCCAAAAGCCGTGAAGATCATTATCACCATTTGAAGCTAGTACTGCAAAGGCTTCGCGATAACAAGCTATATGCCAAGCTGAAGAAATACGAGTTCTGGCTTGAGGAAGTAGCATTCCTTGGGCACATGGTGTCAAAACATGGAGTATCTGTCGACTCGATAAAGATTGAAGCAATACAAAGTTGGGAGCAACGAAAGTCGGTGACCAAAGTACGTAGCTTTCTGGGCTTAGCTGGTTATTATCGGAGATTCGTGGAAGGATTTTCTAAAATCGCTACTCCGTTAACTCAACTGACTCGAAAAGATACAAAATTCGGTTGGAGCGAGGATTGTGAGAAGAGTTTTCAAGAACTCAAGAGGAGACTCATTTTGGCACCTGTCCTGATAATACCATCTGGTTCTAATGGATTTGTTATCTACAGAGATGCTTCAGGCAAAGGGTTAGGAAGTGTTCTCATGTAACATGGGAAAGTCATAGCCTATGCCTCACGACAACTCAAAGAATATGAGAGGAATTATCCTACTCATGATTTAGAGTTAGCGTGATCGTTCGCGTTGAAGATCCTGGAGACACTACGTATGGGGAGAAAGTGGAGATCTATACAGATCATAAAAGCCTCAAATATTTCTTCACCCAAAAGGAACTCAACATGCGGCAACGACGTTAGCTCGAGCTGTTGAAAGATTATGATCATACCATCCAAAATCATCCTGGAAAAGAAAATGTAGTAGCTGACGCATTGAGTAGAAGATCATATGCGGGTACGAGTGCAATATTATTAACACAAAGGCCCATTTTGTATGACTTGCAAAGGATGCAGATAGAGGTAAAGGCTCCAAGTACTCACGTGATGATATCAAGCATACGAGTAGAACCGACTTTAACCGATAAAGTTAAAGCTGCTCAAGTTACGGACCTGGAGCCGATGCGTATGAAGAAGAAAGTTCAAGAAGGTGCTATTTCAGAAGCAAAAATCGATGAAGAAGGAATACTTCGAGTCAACTCCAGACTTTGTGCTCCTAACAATTCTGACTTGAAGCATAGAATCATGATGGAGACACACAACACACCATTTTCAATCCATTCTGGGAGTACCAAAATGTATCATGATCTTTGACATACATTTTGGTGGAATAATATGAAGAGAGAGATCGCGAAGTTTATCTCGAGGTGTTTAACTTGTCAACGTATAAAAGCAGAACATCAAGTGACAAAGGGTCCATTGCAACCACTTAAGATCCTGAAATGGAAGTGGGAACACATTACTATAGATTTCGTTATGGGTCTTCCCAAGGTTTCTCAAGGCATAGATGAGATTTGGGTCATTGTTGATAGATTAACCAAGTCTGCTCATTTGTTGCCTATACGGGAGACTTATTCCCTTGAACATCTTGCTAGTATGTACGTAAATGAGATTGTGAGATTGCATGGCATGCCAGTATCCATAGTTTCAGATCTTGACCCAAGATTCACTTCACGATTTTGGGTTAGCTTGCAGAAAGCTATGAGCACGAATTTACGATTCAGTTCGGCATACCATCCTTAAACGGACGGACAATCAGAGAGGACTATTCAAACTCTTGAAGATCTATTAAGACTCTTTGTCCTAGATTTCAAATGGAATTGGGATAAGTACCTACCATTGGTAGAATTCTCCTACAACAATAGTTATCAGACAAGTATGAGTGTGGCTCCATTTGAAGCATTGTATGGACAAAATTGTCACTCTCTAGTATGCTGGGATGAGGTGGGAGAAGCAACGTTGTTGGGACCATAGTTGGTACGAATGACTACAGAGAAGATCCAAACGATTCGACAACGTATACAAACGGCACAGGATCGACAAATGAGTTATGCGGATCTTCATCGAAAGGACGTGGAATTTAATATTGGAGATCATGTATTGTTACGTATTGCTCCATGGAAGGGAGTTACAAGATTTGGGAAGAGAGGAAAGCTCAATCCAAGATGTGTTGGTCCATTTGAGATTCTTGACCGAATAGGAAATGTGGCCTATAGACTCGCATTACCTCCAAGCATGTCTTGTCTTCATAATGTTTTTCATATATCTATGCTCAGTAAATATGTGAAAGACCGAACCACATTATTGAGTTAGAGCCGGACGAGATAGCCAGAAGATTTAACGTCTGAGAGGTACTGTTAAGATCTTGGATAGGAAAAGAGCATGTCCCTACGACGAAGGTTATACCACAAGTTAAGGTTTTGTGGAGAAACCATGCTATTGAAGAAATGACCTGGGAGTTGGAATCAGAAATGAAAGTGAGGTATCCTCACCTTTTCGAAACACCAAGTATGTACGTCAATTTTGAGGACGAAATATCAAAAGAAGGGAAGGTTGTAAGACCCCAACTTTTTATAAATAAAATCGAATTTTCTCTATTTATTATTGTTAATAATAAGGTGTTAATTTGATATAATGCTTTGGTTATTTGTAAAATGTGCAAATTTTGCAAAATAAGCAAGTGGTTATAAAATATTCAATGTTGTCGGGGAATATTTGTTTGGTCATGGAATATTCCTGTTGTCGGGAAATATTCGTACGATGGCGCAGCCATTTGTGGACCCCATAACGGATAACTGTCGAATGAAGAAAATGACAAGTTTGAGTTTTTATAAATAATGGCGAAGTTATTCACAAGATTAACCTTTGTTGGAATACTAAATTGGTTAAAATATAGTAATACGCGTGGATGCACAGTAGCACACGGTATTACACAATATTGTTGAATTATTGATTCTTACGTAAGAATGCACTACTCAATAATTTTTATAGTAATTATTGTTCAATATTTTATTTTATTGATTCAATAATTGTTGCGTTGATATTTTATATTATTGTTGTTTCAATAATTATCATTGCACAGTATCTCCATTATCAGATCAATAATTCATATTAATTGAATAATATTGTTAGATAGCATTATTGGCAATGTCTAAGGAAGTTCTGTCTAGGAAAAGGGGTTTGGTCACCTAATTGCGCGCCAATAAGGAGAAATCTTTATCGGAAAACCCCTCTTTCCTGGGTACGACCTGGTTGTCATAATTGTGATTCTATAATATTATTTATGAATAATTAATTATTAATTTATATGATGATGAAATATTTATTTATGTGGATATAAATGATGGATATATTTTATGTGCACATAAATGAAGGAATTAATGCTGAGGTATTTTATCAGTATTTTGTCGGAATGAGGTTTTGAAAATCGTCCGTATGTGGATTTCGATCATTTTTCGTTTGGAATTTGGAAAAACTTAAACTTACAAAGTTGTAGAGAATTTAATTTCCTATTGAATAGACATGAGATTTGAATTTTTTTTTGATAAAAGGGCTATTTATTATGAATTATTGAAGTTTTAGAAATATATATTTTTATTAAAAATATGGTGGGCCCCACTTTTGGTTGGTGAGAAATGAAATGTGCTGAAATTTATTTTCAAAAGTGGTGGGCTTGAATAGTAGCATGTAAAGCTATCAGGTAGCAGGTTAGTCTGCTTTGGCGTTCTAAGCATTTTCCTATAAATAAGGTGCTTAGTTAGAATTGAAAATCACACCAGAAATAAGTTTTCTCTCCTTCTCTCTCTATATTATCGAGCGTATTTTGTGTGTATTTAGATACTTTGTAAGTTGCTATTCATCCGTGCAAGTTTCATTCAGCTTTATACTTGATATTTCAGCCGGAAGTAATGTTTTTTTTGAGGTAAGGGATGTTATTTTCTTCCTAATGATGTTATTCTTTCAATATCATTATAGCAAAATATTGGTATGGATTTTATTGTAGAATTTCTACCTTTTTGTGTTAGGGTTACTATTCACGTATACGACACTATTCACCGAAAAATGAAATTTTCTCCTTTTTGTCCAAGATGTCTATTATGGTTACTATCTTTGATTGTATCCATGTTTTGATCTTTATTTTTGAATTCTGCTTCACAATTGGTTATTATGGAGTATTATTGAACTTGGATAAACTATAATACGAATCCCTAATATTTGTCATTTTGTCTCATTGGATTCGTTTTTCTTTAAGATATTTTTCATCATCCTCGATCCTAAATGTTGATATTCTTGAATATCTTTGGCCTGTAGTGCAAAGATGAATGATTACCTAATGAATATCTTTGGCCCGTAGTGCAAAAGATGACAAGTGTTGAGATGAACATGACCAACTGGTGATACAAATGAATATCTTTGGCCTGTAGTACAAAGATGAATATTTGATTCAAGATGTATATTGGTTGATGTTACAGGGATAAAATATTGATGATGGACTCTTTTAATGAATTGTTGTTTCTGCTGCAGTTGTTGATCTAAAACTTGTTGTCTATTATGTTCTATCAGATTTTTCCCTGTTGAAGACTAATGATAAATTATTGTATATTATCTTAGTCATAATATTATTTACTGGGCTAGTTGAGCTCACCTTTTTCCTTTTTGTTCCATTTTTCTTCTCAGGAGGTGAGAACTGTAGGGTTTCGACAGAGAAACGCATAGTGGAAATAGAACAATTTAAACCAAATTCGAAACCCTAAATAGAATCCATGCAAAAAATAGTTAATTCAATGGTTAGAAATTATACCGATTAAGAAAGCGATTAAACGATGCGGTTGAATCTCCAACGCAATTCGAACGAACTGCGTCTCTACGGTATCCACACTAACGCTCCACGTATCGTCCTACGATCTGCAGAAGAAGGAATCGCGGTACTAGCCACCAAGGATGAGGATTTTTCTGGCTGTTTTCTCTAGTCTCTCTAAGAGTAATTTAGGGTTTTGTTTTGATTTTCTTTCCAAAGACGCTGATATATCATATATATAGCAATAAATCGGAATTAATCAAAAACCCTAATCTAATTAAAATAAAATCCGAATTTATATCTAAGGAAGTTCTGTCTAGAAAAGGGGTTTGGTCACCTAATTGCGAGCCAATAAGGAGAAATCTTTATCGGAAAACCCCCTCTTTCCTAGGAACGACCTAGTTGTCATAATTGTGATTCTGTAATATTATTTATTAATAATTAATTATTGATTTATATAATGATGAAATATTTATTTTATGTGGATATAAATGATGGATATATTTTATATGGAGATAAATGAAGGAATTAATGTTGAGGAATTTTATCAGTATTTTGTCAGAATGGAGTTTTTGAAAATCGTCCGTATGTGGATTTCGGTCATTTTTTCGTTTGGAATTTGGAAAAACTTAAACTTACAAAGTTGTAGAAAATTTAATTTCCTATGGAATAGACATGAGATTTGAATTTTTATGATAAAGGGCTATTTATTATGAATTATTGAAGTTTCAGAAATAAATATTTTTATTAAAAATATGGTGGGCCCCACTTTTGGTTGGTGAGAAATGAAATGTGCTGGAATTTATTTTTAAAAGTGGTGGGCTTAAATAGTAGCAGGTAAAGCCATCAGGTAGCAGGTTAGTCTGCTATGGCGTTCTAAGCATTTTCCTATAAATAGGATGCTTAGTTAGAATTGAAAATCACACAAGAAACAAGTTTTATCTCTTTCTCTCTCTATATTATCGAGCGTATTTTGTGAGTTGCTATTCATCCGTGCAAGTTTCATTCAGCCTTATACCTAATATTTCAGCAGGAAGTACAGTTCTTTTGAGGTAAGGGATGTTATTTTCTTCATAATAATGTTATTATTTCAATATCATTGTACCGAAATATTAGTATTGATTTTATTGTGGAATTTCTACCTTTTTGTGTCGGGGTTACTATTCACGTATACGACACTATTCACGTATACAACACTATTTACGTATACGACACTATTCACGAATACGACACTATTCACCGAAAAATGTAATTTTCTCCTTTTTGTCCAAGATGTCTAATATGGTTACTATCTTTGATTGTATCCATGTTTTGATCTTTATTTTTGAATTCTGTTTCACAATTGGTTATTATGGAGTATTATTGAACTTGGATAAACTGTAATACGAATCCTTAATATTTATCATTTTGTCTCACTGGATTCGTTTTCTTTAAGATATTTTTCATCATCCTCAGTCCTAAATGATGATATTATTGAATATCTTTGGCCTGTAGTGTAAAGATGAATGATTAACTGATGAATATATTTGGCCTGTAGTGCAAAGATGAACAGGTGTTGAGATGAACATGACCAACTAGTGATACAAATGAATATCTTTGGCCTGTAGTGAAAAGATGAATATTTGATTCAAGATGTATATTGATTGATGTTACTGGGATAAAATATTGATGATGGACTTTTAAATCTTAGAAGATAGTAGAATTCTTTCTCTACTTGACTTTTCTAATGGATTGTTGTTTTCACTGCAGTTGTTGATCTAAAACTTGTTGTCTATTATGTTCTATCCATTTTTTCCCTGTTGAAGACTAATGATAAATTGTTGTATATTATCTTAGTTATAATATTCTTTATTGGGCTAGTTGAGCTCACCCTTTTCCTTTTTGTTCCATTTTTCTTCTCAAGAGGTGAGAACATAGCAGGAACTAGCCGAGGTTTGGAGTGATGGTTCATGATAGTTATTTTAGTAGTCCTCACTATTTTTTAAAATAGTGTATCAATAATTGTAATGAGGACTCCTTTTGAGTTTGTATAATGTCTATTAGACAATATTTGTATTCAAACTCACAGTATATGTGTTGTCGTATTTTGCACGACAATTATATTACTGAAGTTGTATTTGTTTCTGTACTATGTATTTGGTGACTAAGAATAGGTGATGTATACCTATTTTGGGGGCGTCACACACACATTCCCATAGGCATGGTCATAACAAGTGTTCTTGTATTTAAAGGTTAGATATTAATATCCATTTTTCAATATCCATTAATATCAATATCAATTTCTTTGTCAAGCAATCAATCAATAAGCATGAAATACAACAACTCATTCCAAAATGATTCGTTAATATAAATAGGAGAGAAAGTTAATTAAGCTAAACAATAGGTTACATTCCAATCCTAAAAATGAAATTAGTTCATAACCATGGTACTAATACACATTTTTAAAGTATTCAACATGCTCATTAATACACAAATAAATGAAAGATTTGGAATAAGAAAACTCATGTTGCGAAGTTTTTTGTCTCCAAGTTTTCTCTTCTTCGTGTAGTGTTTGAGTTGTGTAGGATGCAATGACTTTTTTCTTCCTTGAAGAACAACTTCTTTCTCTTTTAAACTAATTAAAACTGAAAAACTTCTATTCTACTCTCTGTAATAACTGATGGCGACAACCGTAAGACCCCAACTTTTTAATGAATAAAAGCGTATTTTCTCTATTTATTATTGTGAATAATAAGGTGTTAATTTGATATAATGCTTTTGTTATACGTGAAATGTGCAAATTTTGTAAAATAAGCAAGTGGTTATAAAATATTCATTGTTGTCGGGGAATATTCATTTTGTCGTGGAATATCCTTGCTGTCGGGGAATATTCGTACGACGGCGCAACCATTTGTGGGCCCCATAACGGAAAACGGTCGGATGAAAAAAACCACAAGTTTGAGTTTTTACAAATAACGATGTAGTTGTTACCGTTAACACTGTTGGAATACTCGGTGGTTAAAATATAGTAATACGCGTGGATGCACAGTAGCACACGGTATTGCACAATATTATTGAATTATTGATTCTTACGTAAGAAAGCACTACTCAATAATTGTTACAGTAATTACTGTTCAATATTTTATTTTGTAGATTCAATAATTGCTACGTTGATATTTTATATTATTGTTGTTCCAATAATTGTCACTGCACAGTATCTCCATTATCAGATCAATAATTCATATTATTTGAATAATATTGTTAGATAGCATTATTGATAATGTCTAAGAAAGTTCTATCTAGGAAAGGGGTTTGGTCATCTAAGTGCGCGCTAATAAGGAAAAATCCTTATCGGAAAGCCCCCTCTTTCCTAGGAACGACCTGGTTGTCATAATTGTGATTCTATAATATTATTTGTGAATAATTAATTATTAATTTATATGATAAGGAAATATTTATTTTTATGTTGATATAAATGATGGATATATTTATTGTGGTTATAAATGAAGGAATAAATGCTGAGGTGTTTTATCAGTATTTTGTCGGAATAGAGGAGTTGAAAATCGTCCGTATGTGGATTTCGGGTATTTTTCGTTTGGATTTTGGAAAAACGTAAAGCTACAAAGTTGTAGAGAATTTAATTTCCTATGGAATGGACATAAAATTTGTATTTTTATGATAAAAGGGCTATTTATTCTGAATTGTTGAAGTTTCAGAAATTAAATATTTTTATTAAAATTAGGGGTGGGACCCACTTTTGTCCTTTGATGATAAATGTGCTGAATTAGTTTTCAATTGTGGTGGGCTGAATGATTTTTCAAAGGTGGCTTGCGTAGAAGAAGAAAAATGAAATAATATTATTTTATTAGTTTAGTCTCCTTTGGCGTTCTAGTATTTTCCTATAAATAGGGTGCTTAGTTAGAATTGAAAATCACACCAGAAACAAGTCTTCTCTCTATATATATTATCGAGCGTATTTTGTGAGTATTTAGATACTTTGTGAGTTTCTATTCAGTGCAAGTTTTCTTCGGCTTTACATCTGATATTTCGATTAGAAGTACTGTTATTTTGAGGTAAGTGATGTTATTTTCTTCATAATGATGTTATTCTTTCAATATCATTATACCGAAATATTGGTATGAATTTTATTGTGGAATTTCTACCTTTTTTCATGTCGGGATTACTATTCACGTATACGACACTATTCACGTTTACGGCACTATTCACATAAAATTAATTTTTTTCTTTCTTTGTCCAATTGTCTATTGTGGTTACTATCTTTGATTGTATCCATGATTTGATCTTCATTCTTGAATTTTGCTCCACAATTGATTATTATAAGGTATTCTTGAACTTGGATAAACAAAAGTACGAATCCCTAATATTTGTCCTTTTGTCTCACTGGATTCATTTTCTTTAAGATATTTTTCATCATCCTCAGTCCTAAATGATGATATTACTGAATATCTTTGGCTTGTAGTGCAAAGATGAATGATTAACTGATGAATATCTTTGGCCCGTAGTGCAAAGATAAACAGGTGTTGAGATGAACATGACCAATTGGTGATACAAATGAATATCTTTGGCCTGTAGTGCAAAGATGAATATTTGATTCAAGATGTATATTGATTGATGTTACAGGGATAAAATATTGATGATGGACTTTTAAATCTTAGAAGATAATAGAATTCTTTATCTACTTGACTCTTCTAATGGATTGTTGTTTCCGTTGCAATTGTTGATCTGAAACTTGATGTCTATTATGTTCTATCAGATTTTTCCCTGTTGAAGACTAATGATAATTTGTTGTATATTATCTTAGTCATAATATTCTTTACTGAGCTAGTTGAGCTCACCCTTTTCCTTTTTGTTCCATTTTTCTTCTCAGAAGGTGAGAACATAGCAGGAACTAGCCGGGGTATGGAGTGATGGTTCAGGATAGTTGTTTTAGTAGTCCTCATTATTTTGGAAAATAGTGTATCAATAATTGTAATGAGGACTCCTTTTGAGTTTGTATACTGTCTATTAGACAATATTTGTATTCAAACTCATAGTATATGTGTTGTCGTATTTTGCAGGATAATTGTATTAATGAAGTTGTATTTGTTTCTGTACCATGTATTTGGCGACTCAGAATGAGTGATGTATACCTGTTTTGGGGGCGTCACAGTTGGTATCAGCGCTTAGGGATATGGTCTTTGGCGGAGATCGGGGAATAGAACTAGGAGGGAAGAGACGAGTAATCCTTCGCTAGTGTGTCATACCTAAGTTTATTTGGTTGGTCAATCAGAGCATATGGTTAATATGTGATATGTTAATTTGTTAATTAACCCTTGTTTTGTGGCAGTAATTGAAAATGGCAGCTGGAAATATTAACAATAGATTGAATGAGACCGTGGAGACACCTTTAATCACCACCCAGGGGGAACGTGTAACAGGAAGGCAATATTCCTCATGTAAACAACACTACCGAACAAATGATGAATGATGGGATGTTTAAAAGCTTTTTGCAGTTCTTGCAAAATTAGACGAGGGAGACTCGTGTACAAAATACGGGTGGAAATGATAGCAATGAGCGGCTTGTCACAACCAAGTAGTTCAAAGAGTTGGGACCCCCAGAATTTGCGGGAAAGCCGGATCCGATTAAGGAGGAAATGTAGGTCAAGCAAATTACCAAGATATTTGATGTCTTGGGATGCACAGAGGAACAGAAGGTTCCATTCGCCACCTTTATGTTCCGTGGTGAGGCAGACTATTACTGCGAGTCTGTGAAGGGTACCCAGCCAGCCGCACTCAACATGTCTTGGGAAAAGTTTCAAAAACTGTTTAATGACAAGTACTTTCCTGAAAGTATTCGTCATATGAAGGAGGTAGAGTTTATTAGACTGGAACAAAATAACATGACGGTGTCCCAGTACGAGGCAAAGTTTGCAGAGTTATCCAGATTTGGACCTCATTTGGTAGAGAATGAGGAACGAATGACGAGGATATTTTTGAGAGGTCTAAAACCCGAGATTCGGTAATATCTTATCTCTCATAAATTTTATTTATATTCAGATGTTGTAAACAGGGAACAATTATTAGAGCGAGATAATGAGTATGTTCAACCGAGGGACCACAACCAGGGTCATACCGGTGGCAGCAGTTGTAAGACCCAAACTTTTTATAAATAAAATCGAATTTCTTCTATTTATTATTGTGAATAATAAGATGATAATTTGATATAATGCTTTGGTTATGGGTGAAATGTGCAAATTTTGCAAAATAAGCAAGTGGTTATAAAATATTCATTGTGGTCTGGGAATATTCGTTTGGTCGTGGAATATTCCTGATGTCGGGGAATATTCGTACGATGGCGCAACCATTTGTGGGCCCCATAACGGATAACTGTTAGATGAAGAAAATGACAAGTTTGAGTTTTTATAAATAACGGTGTAGTTGTTACCGTAAACACTGTTGGAATACCCGGTGGTTAAAATACAATAATACGCGTGGATGCACAGTAGCACACGATATTGCACAGTATTGTTGAATTATTGATTCTTACGTAAGAAGGCACTACTTAATAATTGTTACAGTAATTACTGTTCAATATTTTATTTTATTGATTCAATAATTGCTGCGTTGATATTTTATATTATTGTTGTTTCAATAATTGTCATTGCACAGTATCTCCATTATTAGATCAATAATTCATATTATTTGAATAATATTGTTAGATAGCATTATTGGCAATGTCTAAGGAAGTTATGTCTGGGAAAGGGGTTTGGTCACCTAATTGCGCGCCAATAAAGAGAAATCTTTATCGGAAAGCCCCCTCTTTCCTTGGAACGACATGGTTGTCATAATTGTGATTCTGTAATATTATTTATGAATAATTAATTATTGATTTATATGATGAGAAAATATTTATTTTATGTGAATATAAATGATGGATATATTTTTTGTGAACATAAACGAAGTAATTAATGTTGAGGTGTTTTATCAGTATTTTGTCGGAATGGAGGTTTTGAAAATCGTCCGTATGTGAATTTCGGTCATTTTTCGTTTGGAATTTGGAAAAACTTAAACTTACAAAGTTGTATAGAATTGAATTGCCTATGGAATTGACATGAGATACGAATTTTTCTGATAAAAGGGCTATTTATTATGAATTATTGAAGTTTCAGAAATAAATATTTTTATTAAAAATATGGTGGGCCCCACTTTTGGTTGGTGAGAAATGAAATGTGCTGAAATTTATTTTCAAAAGTGGTGGGCTTGAATAGTAGCATGTAAAGCCATCAAGTAGCAGGTTAGTCTGCTATGTCGTTCTAAACATTTTCCTATAAATAGGGTGCTTAGTTAGAATTGGAAATCACACCAGAAACAAGTTTTCTCTCTTTCTCTCACTATATTATCGAGCGTATTTTGTGAGTATTTAGATACTTTGTGAGTTTTTATTCATCCGTGCAAGTTTCATTAAGCCTTATACCTGATATTTCAGCCGGAAGTACTGTTCTTTTGAAGTAAGGGATGTTATTTTCTTCATAATGATGTTATTCTTTCAATATCATTATACCAAAATATTGGTATGGATTTTATTGTAGAATTTCTACCTTTTTGTGTCGGGGTTGCTATTCACGTATACGACACTATTCACGAATACGACACTATTTACCGAAAAATGAAATTTTCTCCGTTTTGTCCAAGATGTCTATTATGGTTACTATCTTTGATTGTATCCATGTTTTGATCTTTATTTTTGAATTCTGCTTCACAATTGGTTATTATGGAGTATTATTCAACTTGGATAAATTGTAATACGAATCCCTAATATTTATCCTTTTGTCTCACTAGATTCATTTTCTTTAAGATATTTTTCATCATCCTCAGTCCTAAATGATAATATTACTGAATATCTTTGGCCTGTAGTGCAAAGATGAATGATTAACTGATGAATATCTTTGGCCCATAGTGCAAAGATGAACAGGTGTTGTGATGAACATGAACAACTGGTGATACAAATGAATATCTTTGGCCTGTAGTGCAAAGATGAATATTTGATTCAAGATGTATATTGATTGATGTTACAGGGATAAAATATTGATGATGGACTTTTAAATCTTAGAAGATAATAGAATTCTTTATCTACTTGACTCTTCTAATGGATTGTTGTTTCCGTTGCAGTTGTTGATCTAAAACTTGTTGTCTATTATGTTCTATCAATTTTTTCCCAATTGAAGACTAATGATAAATTGTTGTATATTATCTTAGTCATAATATTTTTTACTAGGCTAGTTGAGCTAACCCCTTTTCCTTTTTGTTCCATTTTTCTTCTCAGGAGGTGAGAACATAGTAGGAATTAGCCGGGGTTTGGAGTGATGGTTCAGGATAGTTGTTTTAGTAGTCCTCACTATTTTGTAAAATAATGTATCAATAATTATAATGAGGACTCTTTTTGAGTTTGTATACTGTCTATTAGACAATATTTGTATTCAAACTCACAGTATATGTGTTGTCGTATTTTTGCACGACAATTATATTCTGAAGTTGTATTTATTTCTGTACCATGTATTTGGCGACTTAGAATGGGTGATGTATACCTATTTTGGGGGCGTCACAGTTGGTATCAAAGCTTAGGAATATGATCCCTGACTGAGATGTGAGACAAGAACTAGGAGGGAGAGCGGGAATTCCTTCGCTAGTATGACTGACTAAGTTTATTTGGTATTTATTTGGTCGGTCAGAGTATAGGGATAATATGTGACATGTCAATTAACCCTTGTTTTGTGGTAGTATTTGAGAATGGCAGCTGGAAATATTAACAATGGAGTGAATCAGCCCGTGGAGACACCTTTAATCACCACCCAGGGGAACGTGCAACAGAAAGGCAATATTCCTCCTGTAAACAACACTACCGAACAAATGATGAATGATAGGATGTTTAGAAGCTTTTTGCAGTTCATGCAAAATCAGACGAGGGAGACTCATGTACAAAATACGGATGGAAATGATAGCAATGCGCGGCTTGTCACAGCCAAGCAGTTCAAGGAGTTGGGACCACCAGAATTTGCGGGAAAGCCGGATCCGATTAAGGCAGAAATGTGGGTCAAGCAAATTACCAAGATATTCGATGTCTTGGGATGCACGGAGTAACAGAAGGTACCATTCGCCACCTTTATGTTCCGTGGTGAGGCAGACTACTAGTGGGAGTCTGTGAAGCGTAGCCAGCCTACCGCACTCAACATGTCTTGGGAAACGTTTCAGAAATTATTTAATGACAAGTACTTTCCTGAAAGTATTCGTCATATGAAGGAGGTAGAGTTTATCAGACTGGAACAAAACAACATGACAGTGTCCCAGTATGAGGCGAAGTTCACAGAATTATCCAGGTTTGCACCTTATTTGGTAGAAAATGAGGAACGAATGATGTGACGCCCCCAAAAATTAGGTATACATCATCCATCTTGAGTCGCCAGATACATGGTACATAATTCAAATACAACTTGATAATACAACTGTCGTGTACAATACGATAAAACATAAACTGTGAGTTTGAATACAATTATTGTCTACTAGAGATTATACAAACTCAAAAGGAGTCCCCATTACAATTATTATCATACTATTTCACAAAATAGTGAGGACTACTAATGCTATCCTCTGGACCATCACTCCATTCCCCGACTCGTCCCAGCTATATTCTCATTTCCTGAAGAGAACAGTGAAAGAAAGGGCGAGCTCAACTAGCCCAGTAAGAAATATTATGACTAAGATAATGCAGAATAAATTATCATTAGCCTCCAACAATGTTAAACTGATAAAATACAATAGACATCAAGTTTAACTGCAGCGGAACAAGCAATCCATTAAAAGAGTCAAGTAGAGAATAGAATCTACTATCTTTTATGATTTAAAAAGTTTTTCATCACTTTTATCGCTGAGACTCAGCTCAATAAATAATCCACATCATTAAATCATCCCTGCACTACAGGCCAAGGATATTCTTTAGTATCACGACCATGAATTATCCATGCACTATGGGCCAAAGATAATCGTGTTTTCATTAACGGTCCTGATCATGCCATAAAACAATTCATCTTTGCTCCCTTGGCCGAAGAGAATCCATAACCATAATCATACCAAAAACTGTCCATCAATGCACTACGGACCAATGAGGACTTTTAATTTCACATTATTTGTAACATTACGGTCATGATTATACCGAATAATCCCTGGTCATAATCATACCAAGTCCATCTATGCTCTACAGGCCACAGATGACTTTCAACATAACATAAACATGAGGATGATGACAATGATATAAGAATTCAATTAAACAAGTTCAAGAATTAATTTGTCCAGGAACCAATAACGTCCAAATTGTCAACATGATACTACTTTGTATAGTAAAATTCAAGAATGCTCAGAAGAATATTTTCCACGAAAAGATACTGGATGAAGCGCAAATATCAAGGATATTCCACTAATTTCATGGAGTATAGAAGTCAAAATTTTAATCAACTGAGTATAATACCGAATGGAATAACAAAAGATATCACCATGCATGCAGTACCAGCATGAGCGGTTATTTCAACATAATAATAATAACGAAACGGAGTCGTGAAATTCACACAAGCGATGTGATGTTCTAATGAGAATAATAAATGCGGAATAATAAATGATGGAACCCGAAGTAGGTGTATAGCATGACATGGATATTCCGGCAGAATAATAAAACGGAATAATAAAAATGGAACTAGGTAAAGGCGTATAGATAGCATGCATGATGTGATATTCCGCAGAATAATAAAGACAGAATAATAGAAGAATGTCACCAAGTATAGGGTAATTTGGCAGATATCTGAGTTATTCCAATGTAACAATAAAGAAATGGAATAACAGAAGTTCTCTTCTTGAATACAAAAGAATAATATCCCTTACCGTAAAATAATACTTAATATAAGAGTAGTGAAGTAGCAGAAAACTTTTCTTCTATCTCTCTATAGTCTCTCTCTATAGTTTCTCTCTCTAGAGTTCAGTGAATTCGTAAGAAAATAATGAAGGAATGAGCTTCTATTTTTAGGAAAATGGAATGCATAGTAACTAATCCATTACGGTCCAGATTGATTTACTTTAATCTGACGGTCCATATTTAAAGAAAAATCTTTTAAATAAAATATAATATATTCTATTTATATAAAAAGATTTTTACTATGCAAACACTATGCGGGCACTATGCAAACACTATGCATAATAAAATATAATATATTCTATTTATAGAATAACTTTAATAAAGTATTCTGTTTTATATAAAAAGATTTTACTATGCAAAACACTATGCATAATAGAATATAATATATTCTATTTATAGAATAACTTTAATAAAGTATTTTGTTTTTATATAAAAGATGTTTCTATTTTATTACGTTAATAATATGAATAAAACAAAACTTCTAAATCAACAATAATTGAATCAAATAATGTGAGATACTATGCAAAGAACTATTGTAGCAATAATTGAACAAAACCGAGTGACTTCTCACATAAATATCAATAATCAATACTGGTGTACTCTTATGTAACAACAGCAGACATTCTTTGTACTTTTACTACCGAGTAGTTCAACAGTATCAACGGTAAAACTTTCGTCGTTATTTTCAATAAAATATTTTTGTCGTTTTCTCAATCTGACAATAATTCCGTTGTGGGGTCCACCAATGATGATTGTCTAGATTATATCTGAATATTTCCTGTTTAAAATGAATATTCCCCGACCAATTGAATATAATATGACAACTTATATACTTTACAAAATATATAAATATTACCCACAACTATAACATTATCTCAAATTCACACCATAATATAAAAATTATTTCGAGAAAATTAATTCTTTATTCATAAAATCTGGGGTTTCACAAATGACGCGGATGTTCCTGAGAGGTCTAGAACCCGAGATTCAGCAATATCTTATCTCCCACAAATTTTCTTTATATTCAAATGTTGTCAACATGACTCAATTATTAAAATGAGATAATAATAATGCTCAACCGAGGGACCACAATCAGGGTCATACCGGTGACAGCAGTCATCAGAGTGATGATAACCAGTGGGGAGGAATGAATACAGACAAAAGCGGTAACCACTCGGGTGGTAATCGTGGCCATAATAATAGGAGAGGTGAGTCAAGTGTAAATTTCAGAAAGAGAAGATTCAACAACGACGGAAGACATCAGTAATGACAAAGACCAACAACAAATTCTAGGGGAGGAGAACGACCGCTAGTTAGATGCTACAGATGCGAAGAGGAGGGACACATAAGTCCAAACTATTCACAACCTTCCAAGGTGTGTTTCAGTTGTGAAAAAGACGGTCATATATCCCGATTTTGTCCGGTAGTGAAGTTAAGTCTAGCTGGGACGGCGACACCAAAGGCGACAATGGACAAAACAAAGTCGGTGGTTCAAGGGAGGGCGTTTGTCGTAACTGGCCAAAACGCGAGAAACCCAAATGAGGTGATCACGGGTAAGCTAATCATAAACTCTTGCGAAGTTTATTCCTTATTAGATACCAGTTCTACCCATTCTTTTATCTCTCCTGCTTGTGCTCAACGTTTGAACTTAACTCCGGAGAAATTAGACCTTGACTTATCTGTTGAGACTCCGTTAGGAGAAACTTTCATTACATCTACTATTTATAAATCTTGCTTGATTCAAGTTGGAACCATAACATTATCTGCCGATCTTATTTCGTTGAAAATAATTGCATTTGATGTGATTTTAGGGATTGATTGGTTAACCACTCATCGTGCTAAAATTGATTATTTTCGTAAGGTTATTAGTTTTCATATTCCTAACCAACCTGTTATGCGAATTCAAATAACAAAACTACTAAAGTCAATCACTGTCATATCAAGCCATAAAGTTATTCATTTATTGGAAAACGGATGTCAAGCTTTCTTAGCCCATGTCACGAACTTGAACAAAAACACGTCAGATTTGAATAATATTTCTATTGTTAGTGAATTTCCTGACGTATTTCCTGTAAGAATTCCCGGTCTACCCCCAGAACATGAAGTTGAATTCTTTATTGACCTTGAACCTGGTACAAAGCCCATTTCTAAAACCCCATATTGAATGGCTCCTATTGAACTTCGGGAGTTAATGGTCCAACTTTAGGAGTTGTTGGACATCGGTTTCATTCGTCCTAGAACATCTCCTTGGGGTGCTCATGTGTTATTTGTAAAGAAGAAAGACGAGAGTATGCAACTTTGTATTGACTAACGGGAATTGAACCATGTCACCATCAAGAATAGGTATCCGCTACCTCGCATTGATGACTTATTTGACCAGTTGCAAGGAGCATAATTCTTTTCAAAGATCGATCTTCGTTCTGGATATCATCAGCTAAAGATTAAAACTGAGGATATTCCAAAGACTGCCTTCAGAACTTGGTACGGGCATTATGAATTCTTAGTCATGTCTTTTGGATTGACTAATGCTCCTGCTGCTTTTATGGATATGATGAACCGTGTGTTCAAAGAATATTTGGATCAATTCGTTGTTATCTTTATTGATGATATCCTCATCTATTCCAAAAGTCGTGAAGATCATGAGCACCATTTGAAGCTTGTACTGCAAAGGCTTCGCGATAACAAGCTATATGTCAAGCTGAAGAAATTCAAAATTTGGCTTGAGGAAGTAGCATTCCTTGGGCACGTGGTGTCAAAACATGGAGTATCTATTGACCTGGCGAAGATTGAAGCAATACAAAGTTGGGAGCAACCAAAGTCGGTGACCGAAGTACGTAGCTTTCTGGGCTTAGCTAGTTATTATAGGAGATTCGTGGAAGGAGTTTCTAGAATCGCTACTCCGTTAACTCAGCTGACTCGGAAAGATACAAAATTCAGTTCGAGCGAGAATTGTGAGAAGAGTTTTCAAGAACTCAGCAGGAGACTCATTTCGGCACCTCTTTTGACAATACCATCTAGTTCTGATGGATTTGTTATCTACAGCGATGCTTCAGGGAAAGGGTTAGGATGTGTTCTCATTCAACATGGGAAAGTCATAGTCTATGCCTCGCGATAACTCAAAGAATATGAGACGAATTATCCTACTCATGATTTGGAGTTGGTAGCAGTCATTTTCGCGTTAATGATCTGGAGACACTACCTGTATGGGGAGAAAGTGGAGATCTATACAGATCATAAAGGTCTCAAATATTTCTTCACCCAAAAGGAACTCAACATGCGGCAACGACGTTGGCTCGAGCTATTGAAAGATTATGATCATACCATCCAATATCATCATGGAAAAGCAAACGTAGTAGCTGACGCATTGAGTAGAAGATCATATGCGGGTACGAGTGCAATGTTGTTAACACAAAGGCCCATTTTGTATAACTTGCAAAGGATGGAGATAGAGATAAATGCTCCAAGTACCCACGTGATGATATCAAGCATACGAGTAGAATCGACTTTAATCGATAAAGTTAAAGCTGCTCAAGCTACGGACCTGGAGCCGATGCGTATGAATAAGAAAGTGCAAGAAGGTGCTATTCTAGAAGCAAGAATCGATGAAGAAGGAATACTTCGAGTCAACTTCAGACTTTGTGTTCCTAACGATTCTGACTTGAAGCATAGTATCATAATCGAGACACACAACACACCGTTTGCAATCCATCCTGGGAGTACCAAAATGTATCATGATCTTCGACATACATTTTGGTAGAGTAATATGAAGAGAGAGATCGCGGAGTTTATCTCGAGGTGTTTAACTTGTCAACGTGTAAAAGCGAAACATAAAGTGCTAAAGGGTACATTGTAACCACTTAAGATTCTGAAATGGAAGTGGGAACACATTACTATAGATTTTGTTACGGGTTTTCCCAAGGTTTCTCAAGGCATAGATGCGATTTCGGTCATTGTTGATAGATTAACCAAGTCTGCTCATTTCTTGCCTATACGGGAGACTTATTCCCTTGAACGTCTTGCTAGTATATACGTAAATGAGATTGTGAGATTGCATGGCATGCTAGTATCCATAGTTTTAGATCGTGACCCAAGATTCACTTCACGATTTTGGGTTAGCTTGTAGAAAGCTATGGGCATGGATTCTGATTGATTGGCATACCATCCTTAAACGGACAGACAATCGAGAGGACTATTCAAACTCTTGAAGATCTATTAAGACTCTGTGTCCTAGATTTCAAAGGGAGTTGGGATAAGTACCTACCATTGGTGGAATTCTCCTACAACGACAGTTATCAGGCAAGTATAGGTGTGGCTCCATTTGAAGGATTGTATAGACGAAAGTGTCGCTCTCTAGTATGCTGGGATGAGGTGGGAGAAGCAACGTTGTTGGGACCAGAGTTGGTACGAATGACTACAGAGAATATCTAAATGATTCGACAACGTATACAAATGGCACAGGATCGACAAAAGAGTTATACGGATCTTCATCGCAAGGACGTGGAATTTAATATTGGAGATCATGTATTGTTACGTATTGCTCCATGGAAGGGAGTTATAAGATTTGGGAAGAGAGGAAAGCTCAATCCAAGATTTTTTGGTCCATTTGAGATTCTTGACCGAATAGGAAATGTGGCCTATAGACTCGCATTACCTCCAAGCATGTCTCGTGTTCGTAATGTTTTTCGCATATCTATGCTTCGTAAATATGTGAAAGACCCGAACCACATTCTTGAGTTAGAATTGAAGGAGATAGCCAGAGATTTAACGTACAAGGAGCTATCTGTTAAGATCTTGGATAGGAAAGAGCATGTCTTACGCACGAAGGTTATACCACAAGTTAAGGTTTTGTGGAGAAACCATGCTAATGAAGAAATGACGTGGGAGTTGGAATCAGAAATGAAAGCGAGGTATCCTCGCCTTTTCGAAACACCAGGCACATACGTCAATTTCGAGGACGAAATTTCATAAGAAGGGAAGGTTGTAAGACCCCAACTTTTTATAAATAAAATCGAATTTCCTCTATTTATTATTGTTAATAATAAGGTGTTAATTTGATATAATGCTTTGGTTATTTGTGAAATGTGCAAATTTTGCAAAATAAGCAAGTGGTTATAAAATATTCATTGTTGTCGGGGAATATTTGTTTGGTCATGGAATATTCCTGTTGTCAGGGAATATTCGTACGATGGCACCGCCATTTGTGGACCCCATAACGGATAACTGTTGGATGAAGAAAATGACAAGTTTGAGTTTTTATAAATAACTACAGTTAGTTGTTACCAATTAACACTTGTTGGAATACCCTATGGTTAAAATACGAGAATACGTGTGGATGCACAAGATAGCATACCAGTATTGCACAATATTTTGAATTATTGATTCTTACGTAAGAATGCACTACTAATATTTTTTAAAGAATTATTGTTCAATATTTTATTTTATTGATTCAATAATTGTCTTTGCGTTGATATTTTATATTATTGTTGTTTCAATAATTGTCATTGCACAGTATCTCCATTATCAGATCAATAATTCATATTATTTAAATAATATTGTTAGATGGAATTATTGGCAATGTCTAAGGAAGTTATGTCTAGGAAAGGGGTTTGGTCACCTAATTGCGCACCAATAAGGAGAAATCTTTATCGGAAAGCCCCCTATTTTTTGGGAACAACCTGATTGTCATAATTGTGATTCTGTAATATAATTTATGAATAATTAATTATTGATTTATATGATGAGGAAATATTTATTTTATGTGGATATAAATGATGGATATATTTTATGTGGACATAAATGAAGGAATTAATGCTGAGGTATTTTATCAGTATTTTGTCGGAATTGAGGTTTTGAAAATCGTCCGTATGTGGATTTCGGTCATTTTTCGTTTGGAATTTGGAAAAATTTAAACTTATAAAGTTGTAGACAATTTAATTTCCTATGGAATAGACATGAGATTCGAATATTTCTGATAAAAGGGCTATTTATTATGAATTATTGAAGTTTCAGAAATAAATGTTATTATTAAAATATGGTGGGCCCCACTTTTGGTTGGTGAGAAATGAAATGTCTTTGGAATTTATTTTCAAAAGTGGTGGGCTTGAATAGAAGCAGTAAAGCCATCGAAGCGGTGTTTAGCGCTTTGGCGTTCTAAGCATTTTCCTATAAATAGGGTGCTTAGTTAGAATTGAAAATCACACCAGAAACAAGTTTTCTCTCTTTCTCTCTCTATATTTTCGAGCGTATTTTGTGATTATTTAGATACTTTGTGAGTTGTTATTCATCCGTGAAAGTTTCATTCAGCCTTATACCTGATATTTCAGTCGTAAGTACTGTTCTTTTGAGGTAAGGGATGTTATTTTCTTCATAATGATGTTATTCTTTCAATATCATTATACCGAAATATTGGTATGGATTTTATTATAGAATTTCTACCTTTTTGTGTCGGGGTTACTATTCACGTATACGGCACTATTCATCGAAAAATGAAATTTTCTCCTTTTTTGTCCAAGATGTCTATTATGGTTACTATCTTTGATTGTATCTATGTTTTGATCTTTATTTTTGAATTCTGCTTCACAATTGGTTATTATGGAGTATTATTCAACTTGGATAAACTGTAATACGAATCCCTAATATTTTTCCTTTTTGTCTCACTGGATTTGTTTTATTTAAGATATTTTTCATCATCCTCAGTCCTAAATGATGATATTACTGAATATCTTTGGCCTGTAGTACAAAGATGAATGATTAACTGATGAATATCTTTGGCCCGTAGTGGAAAGATGAACAGGTGTTGAGATGAACATGACCAACTAGTGATAGAAATGAATATCTTTGGCCTGTAGTGCAAAGATGAATATTTGATTCAAGATGTGTATTGATTGATGTTACAGGGATAAAATATTAATGATGGACTTTTAAATCTTAGAAGATAGTAGAATTCTTTCTCTACTTGACTCTTCTAATGGATTGTTGTTTCCGCTGCAGTTGTTAATCTAAAACTTGTTGTTTATTGTGTTCTATCAGATTTTTCCCTGTTGAAGACTAATGATAAATTGTTGTATATTATCTTAGTCATAATATTCTTTACTGGGCTAGTTGAGCTCACCCTTTGTTATAAATGCGGGAAAGAGGGACACATCAGCCCAAACTGCTCACAACAATCCAAGGTGTGTTATAACTGTGGAAAGGAAGGTTATATAGCTAGAGATTGTCTTGTTGCAAAACCAAGTTCAACGGGGATGGTGACTCCAAAGGCTGTCCCAGACAAGTCAAAGTCGGTGGTTCTTGGAAGGGCGTTTGTCGTGACTGTCCAAAATGCGAGGAACCCGATTGAGGTGATCACGGGTAAACTAATCATAAAATCTTGTGAAGTTTATACCTTATTAGATACTGGTTCTACCCATTCTTTTATCTCTCCTGTTTGTGCTCAACGTTTGAACTTGACTCTGGAGAAATTAGACCTTGACTTATCTGTTGAGACTCCGTTAGGAGAAACTTTCATTACATCTACTGTTTATAAATCTTGCTTGATTCAAGTTGGAACCATAACATTATCTGCCGATCTTATTTCGTTGAAAATACTTGCATTTGATGTGATTTTAGGGATTGATTGGTTAACCACTCATCATGCTAAAATTGATTATTTTCGTAAGGTTATTAGTTTTCATATTCCTAACCAACCTGTTATGCGAATTCAAACAACAAAACTACTAAAGTCAATCACTGTCATATCAAGCCATAAAGTTATTCATTTATTGGAAAACGGATGTCAAGCTTTCTTAGCCCATGTCACGGACTTGAACAAAAACACGTCAGATTTGAATAATATTTCTATTGTTAGTGAATTTCCTAACGTATTTCCTGAAAGAATTCCTGGTCTACCCCCAGAACGTGAAGTTGAATTCTTTATTGACCTTGAACCTGGTACAAAGCCCATTTCTAAAACCCCATATTGAATGGCTCCTATTGAACTTTAGGAGTTAAAGGTCCAACTACAGGAGTTGTTGGACATTGGTTTTATTTGTCCTAGTACATCTCCTTGGGGTGCTCCTGTTTTATTCGTAAAGAAGAAAGATGGTAGTATGCGACTTTGTATCGACTACTAGGAATTGAACCATGTCACCATCAAGAATAGGTATCTGCTACCTTGCATTGATGACCTGTTTGACCAGTTGCAAAGAACACAATTCTTTTCAAAGATCGATCTTCGTTCAGGATATCATCAGCTGAAGAGGATATTCTGAAGACTACTTTCAGAACTCGGTACGGGCATTATGAATTCTTAGTCATGTCGTTTGGATTGACTAATGCTCCTACTGCTTTCATGGATATGATGAACCGTGTGTTCAAAGATTATTTGGATCAGTTCGTTGTTGTCTTTATTGATGACATCCTCTCTATTCCAAAAGCCGTGAAGATCATGAGCACCATTTGAAGCTGTTACTGCAAAGGCTTCGCGATAACAAGCTATATGTCAAGCTGAAGAAATTTGAAATTTGGCTTGAGGAAGTAGCATTCCTTAGGCACGTGGTGTCAAAACATGGAGTATCTATCGACCTGGCGAAGATTGAAGCAATACAAAGTTGGGAGCAACCAAAGTCGGTGACCGAAGTATGTAACTTTTTGGGCTTAGCTGGTTACTATCAGAGATTCGTGGAAGGATTTTCTCGAATCGCTACTCCGTTAACTCAACTGACTCGTAAAGATACAAAATTCGGTTGGAGCGAGGATTGTGAGAAGAGTTTTCAAAAACTCAAGAGGAGACTTATTTCAGCACCTATTCTGACAATACCATCTGGTTCGGATGGATTTGTTATCTACAGCGATGCTTCAGGCAATGGGTTAGGATATGTTCTCATGCAACATGGGAAAGTCTACGGACCTGGAGTTGATGCGTATGAAGAAGAAAGTATAAGAAGGGTTTTATTCCAGAAGCAAGAATCGATGAAGAAGGAATACTTCGAGTCAACTCCAGACTTTGTGTTCCTAACGATTCTGACTTGAAACATAGAATCATGATGGAGGCACACAACACATCGTTTATAATCCATCCTGGGAGTACCAAAATGTATCATGATCTTCGACATACATTTTGGTGGAACAATATGAAGAGAGAAATCGCAGAGTTTATCTCGAGGTGTTTAACTTGTCAACGTGTAAAGGCGGAGCATCAAGTACCAAAGGGTCCATTGCAACTACTTGAGATTCCAAAATGGAAGTGGGAACACATTACTATGGATTTCGTTATGGGTCTTCCCAAGGTTTCTCAAGGCATAGATGTGATTTGGGTTATTGTTGATAGATTAACCAAGTCTGTTCATTTCTTGCCTATACGGGAGACTTATTCCCTTGAACGTATTGCTCGTATGTACGTGAATGAGATTGTGAGATTGCATGGCATGCCAGTATTCATAGTTTCGGATCGTGACCCAAGATTCACTTCACGATTTTGGGTTAGCTTGCAGAAAGCTATAGGCACGAAATTACGATTTAGTTTGGCATACCATCCTCAAACGAACTGGCAATCAGAAAGGACTATTCAAACTCTTGAAAATCGATTAAGACTCTATGTCCTAGATTTCAAAGGAAGTTGGCATAAGTACTTACCATTGGTAGAATTCTCATATAATAACAGTTATCAAGCAAGTATAGGCATGGCTCCATTCGAGGTGTTGTATGGAAGAAAATGTCATTCTCCAGTATGCTAGGATGAGGTAGGTAAAGCAACGTTGTTGGGACCAGAATTGGTACGCATAACTACAGAGAAGATCCAAATGATCCGACAATGAATACAAACGGCACAGGGTTGGCAAAAGAGTTATGCGGATCTTCATCGAAAGGACATGGAATTTATTGTTGGAGATCATGTATTGTTACGTATTGCTCCATGGAAGGGAGTTACAAGATTTGGGAAGAGAGGAAAGCTCAATCCATGATTTGTTGGTCCATTTGAGATTCTTGACCGAATAGGAAATGTTGCCTATAGACTCGCATTACCTCCAAGCATGTCTCGTGTTCATAATATTTTTCACATATCTATGCTTCGTAAATATGTGAAAGACCCGAACCACATTATTGAGTTAGAACCAGACGAGATAGCCGAAGATTTAACGTACGAAGAGGTACTTGTTAAGATCTTGGATAGGAAAGGGCATGTCCTACGCACCAAGGTTATACCACAAGTTAAGGTTTTGTAGAGGAACCATGCTATTAAAGAAATGACCTAGGAGTTAGAATCAGAAATGAAAGCGAGGTATCCTCACCTTTTCGAAACACCAGGTACGTACGTTAATTTCGAGGATAAAATTTCATAAGGAGGGGAGGTTGTAAGACCCCAACTTTTTAATGAATAAAATTGAATTTCCTCTATTTATTATTGTGAATAATAAGGTATTAATTTGATATAATGTTTTGGTTATGGGTGAAATGTGCAAATTTTACAAAATAAGCAAGTGGTTATAAAATATTCATTGTTGTCGGGGAATACTCGTTTGGTCGTGGAATATTCTTGCTGTTGGGGAATATTCGTACGATGGCGCAACCATTTGTGGGCAACGTAACGGAAAACAGTCGGATGAAGAAAACGACAAGTTTGAGTTTTTACAAATAACGGCGTAGTTGTTACCGTTAACACTGTTGGAATACCCGGTGGTTAAAATACAAAGAATACGCATGGTTGCACAAAGAGCATACACGGTATTAGCGTATTTTTGAATTATTGATTCTTACGTAAGAAGGCACTACTTAATAATTGTTACAAGTAATTCTTTGCTCAATATTTTATTTTATTGATTCAATAATTGCTACGTTGATATTTTATATTATTGTTGTTCCAATAATTGTCACTGCACAGTATCTTGATTATCAGATCAATAATTCATATTATTTGAATAATATTGTTAGATAGCATTATTGACAATGTCTAAGGACGTTTTGTCTATAAAAGGGGTTTAGTCACCTAATTGCGTGCCAATAAGGAGAAATCCTTATCGGAAAGCCCCCTCTTTCCTAGGAACGACCTAGTTGTCATAATTGTGATTCTATAATATTATTTGTGAATAATTAATTATTGATTTATATGATAAGAAAATATTTATTTTTATGTGGATATAAATGATGGATATATTTATTGTGGTTATAAATGAAGGAATAAATGCTGATGTGTTTTATCAGTATTTTGTTAGAATAGAGGTGTTGAAAATCGTTCTTATGTGGATTTTGGGCATTTTTCGTTTGGAATTTGGAAAAACTTAAAGCTACAAAGTTGTAGAGAATTTAATTTCCTATGGAATGGACAAAAAATTTGTATTTTTCTGATAAAAGGGCTATTTATTATGAATTATTGAAGCTTTAGAAATTAAATGTTTAATTAAAATTAGGGGTGGGACCCACTTTTGTCCTTTGTTGATAAATGTGTTGAATTGGTTTTCAATTGTGGCGGGCTGAATGATTTGTCAAAGTTGGCTTGCGTAGAAGAAGAAAAATGAAATAATATTATTTTATTAGTTTAGTCTCCTTTGGCGTTCTAGCATTTTCCTATAAATAGGGTGCTTAGTTAGAATTGAAAATTACACCAGAAACAAGTTTTTTTCTCTTTATATTATCAAGCGTATTTTGTGAGTATTTAGATACTTTGTGAGTTGCTATTCAGTGCAAGTTTCCTTCGGCTTTACATCCGATATTCCGATTAGAAGTGTTGTTATTTTGAGGTAAGGTATGTTATTTTCTTTATAATGATGTTATTCTTTAAATATCATTATACCAAAATATTGGTATGAATTTTATTGTGGAATTTTTACCTTTTTTCATGTCGGGATTACTATTCACGTATACGGCACTATTCACGAATATGGCACTATTTACAGAAAAATAATTTTTTTCTTTCTTTGTCCAAGTTGTCTATTGTGGTTACTATCTTTGATTGTATCCATGTTTTGATCTTCATTCTTGAATTTTGCTCCACAATTGATTATTATAAGGTATTCTTGAACTTGGATAAACAAAAGTACGAATCCCTAATATTTGATCTTTTATCTCGCTGGATTCGTTTTCTTTAAGATATTTTTCATCATCCTCAGTCCTAAATGATGATATTACTGAATATCTTTAGCCTGTAGTGCAAAGATGAATGATTAACTGATGAATATCTTTGGCCCGTAGTGTAAAGATGTATAGGTGTTGAGATAAACATGACCAACTGGTGATACAAATGAATATCTTTGGCCTGTCGTGAAAAGATTAATATTTGATTCAAGATGTATATTGATTGATGTTACAGGGATAAACTATTGATGATGAACTATTAAATCTTAGAAGATAGTAGAATTCATTCTCTACTTGACTCTTCTAATGGATTGTTGTTTCCGCTGCAGTTGTTGATTTAAAACTTGTTGTCTATTATGTTCTATCAGATTTTTCCCTGTTGAAAACTAATGATAATTTGTTGTATAATATCTTAGTCATAATATAATTTACGAGGGTAAAAAGGGCAGAAACTCCATATGCCCTGTAGATAACCACAATTGCTTACTTTTGATGTACAATATTAGCAATTACTTTTGTCATTTCATGCTAACACTTTGTATGATTGAACAGTTTCATATATTAAGTGAAAGCATTTTGTTTCAGGACTCTAAAGTTAGATGTGCCTAAGCTTGTTGATGAGGTGCATATTTTCCACAAGGACTGTAACTTTGATGTAAAGTTGGACTCAGACTTGATGGAAATACAAGAGGACTATGAGATACCTTAGGAGATCAAAGAATGGGTCGAAGACAAACCCAAGCCAAATCTTGATCAAACCACCTCTTTCAACCTCGGAACCTCAGAGAACCCCAAACAAATCTAGATTGGTACGGTCTTCACTCCAAACCAAAGGAATGACATGGTTACTCTATTGACCCAATTCCAGGATGTGTTTGTATGGTCTCACGAAGACATGGTCGATTTGTCCACTGACATTGTCATTCATCGCTTCTCCGTCAAAGAGGGATTCAAGCCAGTCAGGCAGAAGCTCAGGAGATTAAAACCTAGTGGAGTTTAAAAGTTAAAGAAGAAATTGTGAAACAATTTCAAGTCGACATCATCATGGTATTAACATACCCTGAGTGGCTATCCAATATAGTCCCCGTGTCTAAACCCGGAGGAAATGTGCGAGTTTGCGTGGATTACAGGGATCTAAACAAAGCATGTCTTAAAGATAGCTTTCTTGTGCCATTCATCCAAATACTCATTGACAATAAAGCTCAGTATAACATGTACTCCTTTACTGACTGCTTTGTGGGGTACCATCAAATCATGGTTGCTGAAGAGGATCGTAAGAAAATGGCATTTATCACTCCTTGGGGAACCTTTTGCTATAGACGGTTGTCATTCGGCCTCATCAATGTTGGAGCTACCTATCAGCGAGCTATGATGGCTCTTTTCCACTATCTAATGAATAAGGAGATAGAAACCTATATCGATGACATCATTGTCAAATCCCGAAGGGAGGAAGACCACCTAGACCATCTCAAAAAGCTCTTTCACAGGTTGCGTAAGTACAACTTGAAGTTGAATCCCGCCAAGTGCACCTTTGGTGTTAAATTAGGCAAGTTGCTAGGATTCCTAGTCAGCCACAAAGGGATTGAGCTGGATCCCACAAAAATCTAGGCCATCACGGAAATGCCCATACCTCAGACAGAGAAGGAAATACGGGGATTTTTTTGGGAAGAATCAACTTTATCAGCCGATTCATCTCCCAACTCACAGCAACCTGTGAGCTTATCTTCAAGTTATTAAGGAAGAACTCCTCCATGAAATGGAATGATGAGTGTCAGAAAGCCTTTCTTACAATCAAAGATCAGTTAATCAATGCTCCTGTTTTGGTACCTCCCAGGGATGGTGTTCCCCTGTTCATGTACCTGTCAATCAATGACAATGACATGGGCTACATGCTGGGATAGAAAGATAATAGAGGCCAAGAAAGAGCTATCTATTACCTTAGCAAAAGATTCAGCAGCAGTATACACAAGTACATTCTGATTGAGAAAACTTGTTGTGCTTTAGCATAGGCTTCCATGAGGTTACAACATTACCTCCTTGGTCACATAACCCATCTCATATCTCGCGTGGATCCTCTCAAGTAAGTACGTGTTCAGCAAACCCATGTTGAATTATTGACTGTCCAGATGGCAGTTGATCCAACAACAATTTGACATCTTCTACGTGATGCAAAAATCTATCAAAGGTTAAGGAATTGCGGATCAACTGGCCACCGTACCTTTAGGGGATTTTAACTTGGAAACATACTTCCCCGATGAAGGGGTAATTGTAAGACCCCGAATTTTACGAAATGAAAGTATTCAGTTTTTTGATAATTGTTATTCTATTTAGTAAATGGATAAATTGATAAAAGGTTAAAGTTGAGGGTGATAATTGAAAATTTTGCAAAGTAATCAAGTTGATATAAAATATTCATTGTGTCGGGGAATATTTGTTTGGTCGAGGAATATTCTTTTTAATAGGGAATATTTGTACGACGGCACAATCATTGGTGGACCCCACAACGAAAGTATTGTCATAGTTAGAAAATGACAGAAATATCTTTTTATAAAAATAACGGCGAAAGTTTTTAACGTTAAACTGTTGAACTACCCGATGGTAAAAGAACAGTAATACATGTGGTTACATAGTAGCACATGGTATTGATTATTGATGCTTACGTGAGAAGTCACTCAGTTATACTCAATTATTACTATAGTAATTGCTGCATAATATCTCTCATATTATTGATTCAATTATTGTCACAGTATCATCTTCATAATATTTTATTATTATTAAATCAATAATTGAGACGACAAAGTTATTCATATTATTATTTGCAATATTGACGATGTCTAGAAAGTTCTTTCGAGGAGAGGTTTGGTCACCTAATAGCGCGCCAATAGGGATAAATCCTTATCGGAAAGCCCCATCTTTCCTGGGAATGATCTGGTTGTTAAATATCATGAGTTATAATATTAATGATGAATAAGTTCGTGTTGATTAAATATGAAATTGATATTTCCATTGTGTTGGGATTATTAGTATTAGTGGAAATCGACATTTATTTTGATAATAATTGATTTCTGGAGGTTATATTGACCAATCGGGTATTTAATTGGATAAATGAGCAATTAATTGCTATTAATTCACATGTTTATAACTATTTGTTCATATATATGTACTATTGATTCACATGCATGTACTATTAGGGTAGGTGGTGCAAGATTGATAATACTTGCATGACTAAATTAAAAATGGAGGTATAGATGAATGTACTATACTATAACTATTTTTTTCACATGTATAGAACTATTGATTCACATGACTAAACTATTGATTCAGATGATGTACTATTAGGGGAGGTGGTGCAAGTTTGATAGTACTTATAGGACTAAATTAAAAATGGAGGAAAAGATGAAGGTATTATACTGTAATATTTTGAACCCCAAAACGTGCAATTATCGAAACTATATTTTCCTATAAATAGAAGATCATTCTTCTTTCATTCTCACCAATTCACCAAGACTCATAAGAGCAATTATAGAGAGAGAAGCTATAGAGAGAGAAAAGCTATAGAGAGAAAGAAGAAGAGAAGTCTGCTACTTCACTATTTCAGTATACAGTCTTCTTCATAGGTAAGGGGTATTATTTATTTTATATTCTGAAGAGATATTATTTTTCGTATTCGTATGAATATTATTTTCATTCAATATTCGTAAAGAATATCATCTTCGTTCAATATTCGTAGGAATATTATTTTCATTCAACAGTCGTAAGGTGTATTATTTCTTTCGTATTCATGAAGAGAGTTATTTTCTTTCAATACTCGTAAGGGTTGTTATTCCATTCTTTATTATTCTACTGGAATAACCTGTCTACGTGGACTACCGCATGTATGGTGAAATTCTTCTTTTATTCCATTCTTTATTATTCTGTTGGAATAACCTGTCTACGCGGACTAGCACATGCATGGTGAATGACCTTTCGTATTCATTCTTTATTAAATTATGGAAATGATCTATCTACGTGGATTACCGCATTACGGGTAAAAATCCATTTACAGTTTCATAATTTCTATTATACTCGTATGAGATATCCTTTCTTTTGTACTCGTCACGGAATATCGTTTTCTTTTGTATTTTCCTTTTATGAGTACTATTCACGGAGTACTATTCATGGGTACTATTCACGTATATGGCACTATTCATGTATACAGTACTATTTATGAATACGAGTTACTATTCACGAAGTACTATTCACGGGGTACTTTTCACAGAGTACTATTCCCGAAGTATTATTCACGAAGTACTATTCAGGGGGTGCTATTCACTCGGATACTATTCACCCGAGGTACTATTCATGACAAAAATTAATTTCTTTTCGGTCCAAATCGATCATTTTGAATACAATATTATTCTTGAATTTTACTCCACAAAGCAGTATTATGTTGACAATTTGATCATTATTGAATTCTGAATAAATTGAATTAGAAAGCTTTAAAATTTATCCTTTGCTTTCTTTTAATTGAATTCTTATATCATTGTCATCATCCTTATACTTATATTGTGATGAAAATTATCTTTGGCTTACATGCATAGATGCACTGTTGATTGGTATGATTATGACCAGGGATCATTCGGTATAATCATGACCTGTAATGTTATAAATGATGTGGTAAAGGTCCTCATTGGCTCGTAGTGCATTGATGGACAGTTATTGGTATGATCATAACCATGCATTCTCTTCGGCCAAGGGTGCAAAGATGATATGTTGTTTGACATGATCATGACCATTGGTGAAAACACGAATATCCTTGGCCCGTAGTGCATGGATAATTCGTGGTCGTGATACTAATGAATATCCTTGGCCCGTAGTGCATGGATAATTCAGTGATGTGGATTATTTATTAAGCTGTGTCTCAGCGATAAAATTGATGATAAATTTTTAAATCATAGAAGATAGTAGATATCATGTTCTACTTGACTCTTCTAATGGATTGTTTGTTCCGCTGCAGTTAAACTTGATGTTTATTGTATTTTATCAGTTTAACATTTTTGAAGGCTAACGATAATTTATTCTGGATTATCTTAGTCATAATATTTCTTATTGGGCTAGTTGAGCTCACCTTTTTTCTTTCATTGTTCTCTTCAGGAAATAAGAACGTAGTCGGGACTAGTCGGGGAACAGAGTGACGGTCCGAGATGGTGGCTATAATAGTCCTCACTATTTTATGAAATAGTGTGATAATAAATGTAATGAGGACTTCATTTGAGTTTGAATACTGTCTATGAGACAATATTCGTGTAAAAACTCTAAGCTACGTTGTTGTCGTATTGTATAAATGAAGTTTATATTTAATTTATGTACCATGTATTTGGCAACTCAGAATGGGTGATGTATAACTATTTTAGGGGTGTCACAAATGGTATCAGAGCTTAGGGATATGGTCGCTAGCGGAGATATGAGTCTAACACTAGGAGAGGAGAGACGAGTAATATACTTCGCTAGTGTGTAACTTACCTTAGCTAAAATTTTTACTTGATAAGTTGACAATTTATGATATATCAATTAACCTTTGTTTTGAAGATATAGTCTAGAATGATATTTGAAATACAGGAGATGAGCAATAGGAAAATCATGATACAGAGGAAATAACCGGGAATGTACAATCCGAAAAGAAAGCAATGTATTCTCATCTCTTCGAACTACCAGGTATGTAAATTTCAAAGGCGAAATTTCATAAGGAGTGGAGATTGTAAGACCCCAAATTTAACGAAATGAATGTATTCAGTGTTTTGATAATTGTTATTCTATTTAGTAAATGGATAAATTGATAAAAGGTTAAAGTTAAGGGTGATATTTGAAAATTTTGCAAAGTATGTAAGTTGATATAAAATATTTGTTGTGTCAGGAAATATTCATTTGGTCGGGGAATATTCCTTTTAACAGGGAATATTTGTACGACAGCATAATCATTGGTGAACCCCACAATGGAAGTATTGTCGTAGTTAAAAAATGACAGAAATGTCTTTTTATAAAAATAACGGCGAAAGTTTTTAACGTTAAACTGTTGAACTACCCGGTGGTAAAAGAACAGTAATATGCGTGGTTGCATAGTAGCACACGATATTGATTATTGATGCTTACGTGAGAAGTCACTCAGTTATACTCAATTATTGCTATAGTAATTGTTGCATAATATCTCTCATATTATTGATTCAATTATTGTCACAGTATCATCTTCATAATATTTATTATTATTAAATCAATAATTGAGACGACAAAGTTATTCATATTATTATTTGCAATGTTGACGATGTCTACAAAGTTCTGTCGAGGAGAGATTTGGTCACCTAATAGCGCGCCAATAGGGATAAATCCTTATCGGAAAGCCCCCTCTTTCCTGGTAATGATCTGGTTGTTAAATATTGTGAGTTATAATATTAATGATGAATAAGTTCGTGTTGATTAAATATAAAATTGATATTTCCATTGTGTTGGGATTATTAGTGTTAGTGGAAATTGACATTTATTTTGAAAATAATTGATTTCTGGAGGTTATATTGACCAATCGGGTAATTAATCGGATAAATAAGAAATTAATTGCTATTAATTCACATGCTTATAACTATTTGTTCACATGTATGTACTATTGATTCACATGCATGTACTATTAGGGGAGGTAGTGCAAGATTGATAATACTTGCATGACTAAATCTAAAATGGAGGTATAGATGAAGGTACTATACTGTAACTATTTTTTTCACATGTATAGAACTATTGATTAACATGACTGAACTATTGATTCACATGATGTACTATTAGGGGAGGTGATGCAAGTTTGATAATAGTTGTAGAACTAAATTAAAAATGGAGGAAAAGATGAAGGTATTATACTGTAATATTTCGAGCCCCAAAACGTACAATTATCGAAACTATATTTTCCTATAAATAGAAGCTCATTCTTCTTTCATTCTCACCAATTCACTAAGACTCACAAGAGCAATTATAGAGAGAGAAACTATAGAGAGAAAGAAGAAGAGAAGTCTGCTACTTCACTATTCCAGTATCCAGTCTTCTTCTGAGGTAAGGGGTATTATTTATTTCATATTCTGAAGATATATTATTTTTCGTATTCGTATGAATATTATTTTCATTCAAAATTCGTAAGGAATATCATCTTCGTTCAATATTCGTAGGAATATTATTTTCGTTCAACAGTCGTAAGGGGTATTATTTCTTTCGTATTCATGAAGATAGTTATTTTCTTTCAATACTCGTAAGGGTTGTTATTCCATTCTTTATTATTCTGTTGGAATAACATGTCTACGCGGACTACCGCATGCATGGTGAAATTCTTCTGTTATTTCATTCTTTATTATTCTGTTGGAATAACCTGTCTACGCGGACTACCGCATGCATTGTGAATGACCTTTCGTATTCATTCTTTATTAAATTGTGGAAATGATCTGTCTACGTGAATTACCGCATTGCGGGTGAAAATCCATTTGTAGTTTCATATATTCTATTATACTCATATGAGATATCCTTTCTTTTGTACTCATCATGGAATATCATTTTCTTTTGTATTTTTCTTTTATGAGTACTATTCACAGAGTACTATTCATGGGTACTATTCACGTATACGGTACTATTTATGAATACGAGTTACTATTGACGAAGTACTATTCACGGGATACTATTCACAGAGTACTATTCACAAAGTACTATTCACGAAGTAGTATTCACTCAGATACTATTCACCCGGGGTACTATTCATGACAAAAATTGATTTCTTTTCGGTCCAAATCATTTTGGATACAATATTATTCTTGAATTTTACTCCACAATGTAGTATTATGTTGACAATTTGATCATTATTGAATTCTAGATAAATTGAATTATAAAGCTTTAAAATTTATCATTTGCTTTCTTTTAATTGAATTATTATATCATTGTCATCATCCTTATGCTTATAATGTGATGAAAGTCATCTTTGGCTTTAATGCATAGATGGACTGTTGATTAGTATGATTTCGACCAGGGATCATTCAATATAATCATGACCTGTACTGTTACAAATGATGTGGTAAAGGTCTTCATTGGCCCGTAGTGTATTGGTGGACAGTTATTGGTAT